>BCLH01000029.1:38631-99621 GCA_001602315.1 Zoysia pacifica
GCCACGCCCGCCGGCCGCCGCACTCGACTTCACGCTGACCCGCCCGTCAGCCGCCGATATTCGACGTCGCGGCGACCAGCCCTACGGCCGCCGGCCCTTGACCCTAACCGATGGTCTCTAGTCCCACCTCCACCCTACGGCACCCAGATCTCGCCGTGCCTCACCCCAAGCCGCCGTTGTGCGCCGCGCGCCCGACGGTGCCTGAAACCCTCTCAAAACCCGTCGGGTGCAGATGCGGGTCTGAGATCTCATCCAAAAATTTTATTGTCGCGGGCGAATATTTGCTTCATCTGATCCGAACCCGATCTGTTGCCATCCTAGCGTCGATCGGACTAGAACAGCACTGGGATGCTGCAATGGCCCAGGGCCCAAATAGGCTGGACAACAAAATACTCCTATTCCTATAGAGGAGCATCAATCTATCCAAAAATCCATATGCTTGACCAAAACCACGGTTCAAAGCGGCCTTTCGACCGTGCTCTAACTTGTTCGAGAACAAAGCGGCCTCGGCAGCGGCGCGTAGCATGCGCTGACCTTTGCCCAACTATCAAGTCCAAGAAAAGCAAGGCACTGGTGGTTATCTGACCTGTCCGTCAACCCGAACCCGATGAGATGGGGCGTGCCGTGGCAACTTGGTTGGATCGATCGGCTTCTTTCCGTCGAAAAGCAGAGCATCGCCGGCGCGGCGTGTTCGCACTTTGGACAGCGAAGCTGTCGAGGAAAACGGCGGCGTAGTCGTCTCGGAGAGTGCTGGGATCCAAAAATCTGGCGGCCGACCGTTTTTTGCTCTTCTCGTGTTACTTCTGGACTTGCAGTGGTAGCAATTCGTCCGTTCAGCTTAGCCTGGATCAGACGGACGAGCCGCGGTAGCTGACGCAACCATCGGGGTTTCTACCTAACCTAACCGTGGCCTAAAAATCGGCGGCCAGTTTACCCGTCTGATGTTACTGGCCTGCTCGTGCTCGTCAAAGCCATGTCGGAGTTGGACATGCCATGGCGAAATGGGATTGGTGCATGGCCCTCTGCCAAAGCTGGAGGGTGGGAGACAAGATGCGAGATTGCGGTGGAGAATCAATACTCACACTTGAAGAGATATACTGTAAGCAGGAGCTTGCATTGACCCTCCACTACATGATGCAGGCCCTGCACGTGAAAATGCGGCGTAAGCAGGCAAGCAGAGCAGCATTTTCTTCACTGTTCAAGCATGGTCTCCGCGAGACCCTAGGGAGCTCCAATGATCAAGATTTGTGTCGCAGCGTCGCTGTGTCAGTGCTTGTTTTCAAATCAGTTTTTCCGAATGAAGTTCCCAAATCAGTTTAACCAAAGCTTGAGGCGACGCGCTAGTTTTGAGGTCGTCCCGATCCGAAGCTTGATGATTTGGAGGTCGTCTTCGTAACCGGAGCTCGAACTTGGTGTCAGTACGGCTTGGACGCCTGACGCGCGCACGATGCGCCGACACCAGATGCCCAAGTCCCCTCTCAAACACCGAACTGATGCCCCTGACAGAGCCGCATGCATCCACGCGTCACGTTCGGTCTTGCCGGACGGCGGAGAAACCACCAGGTAATGCACGCACATGTACTCCTAGAATCATAACGGACAGAAACAACGGGACCAATTTTCGCCGCTTTTTGCGAAGAACAGGAAAGACCAATCTTTTTTTTTTTTTTTTGAGCTGAGCGGCTCCAGCTCTACACGACGACAAGGTCGATACAGCGCTTCACTCGCCTCAAATCCTGTGAGCCGTTTCAGCAAAGTGGCAATCACATGGGCATCATGTTATTACTAGTACAAAGTTCCGAAAATCGGCGGATTGTTGGGAGCGTTAATAGTTCTTTTGGCGAGAAGATTCTGCTTGAAGGTAGTAGTGAGCGTTAATAGTTCTTTTGACGAGAAGATTTTGCTTGAAGGTAGTACAGCGCATGATGTTTCAGTTTTTAGGATCACTATTTTGAAACGGAGGAAAATTCATGTCTCATAGTTTTCCCATAAAATTATACTGATTTAATATAAAATTTTTATGAAATTTCTTTATTCTAAACAAGATTTTAATTAAGCAGTGGCCTCAAACGCTGTCATGAAATCAAGAAAAAGGGAACAGAGCAATTTTTTGCCTGCCTGTTAGTGGTAAGACTATGACACATGGGTAGTCCATTTTCATCATTACTCCTAGACACAATAGTTTTGCACTAAGTAAAGGGAATTGCCCACCCTACTGGAATGCCTATTGACATCATCCCGAACGCAAGCAGCGGTAAGACTCAGAGAAAAAAGGTTACGCTAGTTAATCACACCAAATTATTTTGTCCTCGGACAGTTAATTCGAATCGACCTCACACGCACTGACGTGCTTTCCTCAGTCGTACTAACTCGTAACCCAGCAACGCTTTGACAAGAAGTTTGACCCACCTGAACCCGCTATTCTTCCCGCCCATATTTAAAGCACCGGCCTGCGAAAGCTTCGCACACTTCGACGCCGAGGCCCGAGATGCCGCGCGCTCCCCTGCTCGTCCTGCTACTCGTCTGCGCCGCCGCAGCCGTGGATGCCACCGCGTCGAGGTACCGCGAGGCTCCGCACTTCACGAACTCCGCGGCGGCACAGTGCCCGCCGCCGCTGCTCCCGTCGGACGCGGACGCGGACGCGGCGTGCTCGCCGCAAGCGGCGGTGCACGTGGCGATGACCCTGGACGCGTCGTACCTGCGCGGCACCATGGCGGCGGTGCTCTCCGTCCGTCGCCACGCGTCCTGTCCCGAGTCCGTCCACTTCCACTTCATCGCCTCCTCCTCCTCCTCCTCGTCGAGGTCGAAGCTGCGGGACACGGTGCGCGCGTCGTTCCCGTCGCTGGCGTTCCGGGTGTACCCGTTCGCGGATGAGGCGCGCGTCGCGGGGTTCATCTCCACGTCCATCCGCGGCGCGCTGGACCGGCCGCTCAACTACGCGCGGTCGTACCTCGCGTCGATGCTCCCCTCGTGCGTGCGCCGCGTCGTGTACCTCGACTCCGACGTGGTGCTCACCGACGACGTTGCGGCGCTGGCTGCGACCCCGCTGCCGGGGGACGCGGCCGTGGCGGCGCCCGAGTACTGCGAGGCCAACTTCACCGCGTACTTCACGCCGGGGTTCTGGGCGTCGCCCGCGCTGTCGGCGGCGTTCGAGGGCCGCCGGGCCTGCTACTTCAACACCGGCGTGATGGTGCTCGACCTGGCGCGGTGGCGGCGCGCCGGGTACGCGGCGCAGATCGAGGAGTGGATGGAGCTGCAGAAGCGGGTGCGCATCTACGAGCTCGGCTCGCTGCCGCCGTTCCTGCTCGTCTTCGCCGGCCGCATCGCCGCGGTGGACCACCGCTGGAACCAGCACGGCCTCGGCGGGGACAACTTCCGCGGGCGCTGCCGCGGCCTGCACGCCGGCGCCGTCAGCCTGCTGCACTGGAGCGGGAAGGGGAAGCCATGGGACCGCCTCGACGCCGGGCGGCCGTGCCCGCTAGACGCCGTCTGGGCGAAGTACGACATGCTACGGCCGGCCGGCCGGATCGAGAGCTCGTGAGACGAGATGCTCTTGGTTCTTTTGTTGATTGATTAGTTAGATGCTGGTAACTCATCAGGATTTTCATGTGAACTGTACATAGTATTGTTTAAGCTAGAAATATTTTCATCGAGATCTCAGATGCAAGATCAAATACCACCTGAACACATTTTGCTTGAATTATAAGATGCTCCTGGTTAAAAGTGCCAATTTGGCCTCTTTTCTGAACCGGCACTCCAAATTTACTGTATGTACTATCAGATTCAGTCACTTCTAACACTCTTGGCCAGAAAATTTGAAGCAGCAGCAGTACTACCAGCTTGGTGCCTCCTGCTTCTGTAGGTCTGATTGTTGCTCCTCGCTCGAATCATTGAGACAATTTTTACAATTTCCTTGTGTTAAACTAATCCAAAACCAATATAAAGATCTTCTATTGAAAGGATAAAATAATCCAAAAATACTATTTGACAAATTAAGAGTAACTCCAACAGATACTAACAATTTCTAACAATTTGAGTATCTAAATTAATATTTAGGTAGTTGCTAAATCGGTATGAGTAGAAAAAAACTTCCAATTGTACGTAAATACATATAGGTAAAAAAAAATTAATTAGCTATATCATCATAAATTATGGCTCATAAGTTGTTTTTGAGTATAGGTCGACATAAAGCATTGTTATATGCGGGTATCGGATTTGATGAAGATGTGATAGCTAAATTTAAAATACTCATATAAGTATTGTTGAACTGATGTTTTTTTATTTCAAATAACTAAATTAGTGTTTAAGTACTCGATTTAAATATCTGTTTGAGTTGCTTTAAGATCTCATTTTTTCAGAAAAAAAAAGAGCGAGTGTTGCTTTCGCTCGTACAAGTTCAGCACCTCCTTTTGTTTTGCTTTAATCTTGTTTACATTATTGAACAAGATTTGGTAGCGTCGCGCAGAGTTGGTACGAATCCTACAACAAGCGTGGGCGGAGCGGACCGGACTGCCGCGGCTGGCGGGCGCAACCAGCGGTTCCGCCTCCGCTTTGGGAGGTAGTCGGCCGTATATGTGGTATCGGATTTGACAAAAATGAGATAGCTAAATTTTAAATATTTATATAAGTATTGTTGAACGGATGTTTTTTTACTTTAAATAGCTAAATTAGTGTTTAAGTACTCGATTTAAATATCTATTTGAGTTTCTTTAAGATCTCATTTTTTTTTAAAAAAAAAGAGCGAGTGTTGCTTTTGCTGGTACAAGTTCAGCACCTTCTTTTGTTTTGCTTTAATCTTGTTTACATTACTGAACAAAATTTGGTAGCGTCGCGCAGAGTTGATACGAATCCTACAACAAGTGCGGGCGGAGCGGACCGGACTGTCGCGGCTGGCGGGCGCAACCGGCGGTTTCGCCTCCACTTTGGGAGGTAGCCGACCGTATAAGTGGTACCGGATTTGACAAAGATGAGATAGCTAAATTTTAAATATTTATATAAGTATTGTTGAACTGATGTTTTTTTACTTTAAATAGTTAAATTAGTGTTTAAGTACTCGATTTAAATATTTATTTGAGTTTCTTTAAGATCTCATTTTTTTCAAAATAAAAAAGAGCGAGTGTTGCTTTCGCTCGTACAAGTTCAACACCTCCTTTTGTTTTGCTTTAATCTTGTTTACATTACTGAACAAATCAGCGTCGTACAGAGTTGGTACGAATCCTACAACAAGCGCGCGGGCGGAGCGCACCGGACTGCCGCGGCTGGCGGGCGCAACCGGCGGTTCCGCCTCCACTTTGCGAGGTAGCCGGCTGCCGCGCACCCGTCGTTCGCTGTTTACGGTGTCAGCTCCACTTGCGCCTTCTCTCTCTTGTACGGGACTTCCTCAGCCTGGCTCTACTTGATTTGGGATCTAATTCAGCTTGGAACGGCACTTGTTAGTGCAGCCTAATCTTTGCGTGTTCCTACACTTTTAGATATTTCTGACACCTTAACCTCTCGTAGTTTCCCGAATCATAGGATAAGGGCAGGGATCCTCAGCTCTCTGCTTTGCACCAAGAGGGTCACAGTTGGTTGCCCTTGGCAGTCGCAACCATGCATGATAGCCAACTCGAATTAGTATCTCTCTCTCTCTCTCTCTCTCTCTCTCTCTCTCTCTCTCTCTCTCTCTCTCTCTCTCTCTCTGTGTGATGGTGAAAAACCATTTCTTTGCTAGGGAAAGTACTCTGCATAGCTTGCTAGCCTCACGATTAGAATACCCAGAAAAAAATAAAAATAGAAAATGAAGAGAAACTTGAACCACAAAAATATTAAGGGAACATAAGATGTTTTTAAAAAAATCTTACTTAAATTTCACAAAAATCAATTCAATTTTACAGAAAAACATCGAACACAGAAAAAAAAAATCCAGTGTTTCACCTAAAACGATCAACAACTCGTGGTAGCTATCGAAGCCCTCCAGCCCAGGCCGCTGGAATTACCCACGTAGATTGACAAAAGCCCGTGTTTAGTTGGCTGGGCCAAAAGATCGCCGGAGAAGAACTAACGCTCAAGAAAGCCCACGACGTGGCAGGAGTTGCTCCTCCCTCCTCCCCCCTCCCCACCATTCGCGCGGCGCATGCCGCGCATCACCTCCAGCTTTCCACCACCTGCCGCTTGTGTCGGGCTCACGGTCCCCATCATCCGCGCGGCCTGTGCCGCGCGGCGCATCCCCTCCAGCTTTCCACCACCTGCCGCTCGTGTCGTGCTCATGGGATCTTTCCGCGGAAGAATATCTCGCCGATCGAAATGAAATATCTCGCGTCGCCATCGGCACGGCGGCACCTCGCCTTGTCCGTTCCAGGGAGTAGTGGCCACCCGTCCCCTATCTGCTTCAGCGTGAGGGCCCCTATAAAAAATCCGCGGCACACTCGATCGCACTTCACTCCCGCTCCCGCTCCCGCTCGCTCGTCTCGTCAGTCGATCCCCACCAGGTCCTCCGCCGTTCCTCCGAGGTGAGGCGCCTTGATCCTGCGAGCACGCATTCCCTATCGTTTATTGTTTAGGTATAGAGTAGCGAGGCGAGTTTAAACTCTTTAGTTGCCTGTCTGTATCAGGACCTGTTTCAACAACAGATTTTGAGAATCCATTGGATTGTGACAATCTATGAAAAAGCTAGACTATGAAAAGTTGTGATACAAAAGTTGAAACAAACAAGTAGATTATGAGAATGTGGTTTGTGGGTTTTATGTTGTGTGAGACAAAATCCGACAAAAGCTGAGAGAGATTGGATTGTGAGATTCAGGATTTTGGAGTTCAGCTAGTAGAATCTAGGATAAAATCTGTATTGTTTGTTTGCACTACCACTGCTAGAAGCAAAATCCCAAAATCTATAGTGGAAACAAACAGGTCCTTAGTTTTGTCTGTCTCGAGTCGCATATGTGATATTTATTGCTCTCTGATAGTTTGCCGTAACGTTTGTTGTGGCAGCTCTGTCGATAGTTTAGTTCATAACGTTTCAGTTTTCACCTGAACTCGTCTGTCTTGCACAGAACATGCTAAATTCAGAAGCCATGGGTCAATTCTGAATATTTAGAGGCTCCTTAACACAATAATGTTCTGAAATTATGTAGTTGTGGAATGTAGATAAATTTTCATTTCTGCAGTCACTAAACTGTACCTTGTACAGGAAATGGCTGCGCTGCAACCCTCATTCCCCTCAGCACTGAAGGGTAGCTGCAACACTCTGAAATTCCTGAAAGCTGCTCTTTTGCCTGGTTTTGGTGGCGTTTCACGCCCTCAAGACGTCCAGGACAGGAATGTTAACCTCACGTTGTCAGTCCCCAAGGCTGCTTCAGTGACTGATCAGTCAACAGCGGAGCCATTAAAACCCAGGCAAAAGAAAAATACAGTTGATCCTGCAGCTCCGGAATTTCTGCCACTCCCGTCGTTTGAAGAATGCTTTCCAAGGAGCACCAAAGAATCAAGGCACGATTTCCTTTATTGGTTTATCTCTTGACAGACTTGCTCTTCTTGTATTTCTGAAATGCTGATGTCTTCATTGTATCATGTGTTTGCTGTTATTATGTTCTTCAGTGAAATTGTTCATGAGGAATCTGGTCATGTCCTCAAGGTTCCCTTCCGGAGAATTCATCTCAGTGGAGATGAGGGGCACTTTGATACATATGACACCAGCGGTCCTCAAAACATAAACCCGATGATTGGTATGTCACTGAAGTTCCACTTTTGTACCTTAAATTGTGTTGCTATTTTGTAGACTCATGCTTGTATTTACTTTTAAGGATGACAATATATCAAACAACAAAATAAGCTCCTTTGAACTGGAATAATTTAAAAAATGAGTGTTCTTAAGGACAAATAGAGCTCTGTTCTTCTGATCATGAAGTATAAGATGATTCTATATCCTACATATTATTACACACCGATTTCCTTGTAAACTTAAGATTGATAATCTATCAAACAACAAAATAAGCTCTTTAAAACTAGACTTATTTGAAAACTGAAGGCTAATATCACCCTGGGTTGTAGACTTTCCCTCTTTCAACTTTCTGTTTCTCACCATATGCAGCAAATCCTTTTGACAATTATTGATGAACATTAAATTATTTTTTGTAGGACTTCCGAAGGTAAGAAAGGACTGGATTGACAGGAGGGAGAAGTTAGGTAGCCCTCGATACACACAAATGTATTTTGCTAAGCAGGGTATCATAACAGAGGAGATGTTGTATTGTGCCAAACGTGAGAACCTCAGTCCTGAATTTGTTCGCTCAGAGGTTGAACGTGGAAGAGCCATTATCCCCGCCAACAAAAAGCATCTTGAATTGGAACCCATGATTGTTGGAAGAAACTTCCTTGTAAAGGTGAATGCTAATATTGGTAATTCCGCTGTTGTGAGTTCCATTGAGGAGGAAGTTCACAAGCTCCAGTGGGCAACAATGTGGGGAGCTGATACAGTCATGGACCTTTCGACGGGACGTCATATCCATGAGACCCGTGAGTGGATTATTCGTAACTCTCCAGTTCCCATTGGAACTGTTCCTATTTACCAAGCACTTGAGAAAGTAAATGGCATCGCTGAAAATCTGAGCTGGGAAGTATTTAGGGATACTTTAATTGAGCAAGCTGAGCAGGGTGTTGATTACTTCACAATTCATGCCGGTGTCCTACTTCGATACATTCCTCTTACAGCAAAGAGAATGACTGGCATAGTTTCACGTGGTGGCTCAATTCATGCAAAATGGTGCCTGACATATCACAAAGAGAACTTTGCTTATGAACATTGGGATGAAATTCTGGACATTTGCAACCAGTATGATGTATCATTATCCATTGGTGATGGTTTGAGGCCTGGCTCTATCTATGATGCCAATGATAGTGCCCAGTTTGCAGAACTATTGACTCAAGGAGAACTAACACGTCGGGCATGGGAGAAAGATGTGCAGGTGAGAATATTACAAGTCCAAAAAACACAATCTTCTGACATTTGTTTTGTAGCATGTATCATCTAAGGTACAATGCATTCACCTCAGTGAGTAATTAATATATCTATAAGTTTTCTGTAAAGCATATGCCTACTACTGCATTCATCATGAGTTTATATGCATCCATATGTAAGGAAATGTTAGAGAAACGGTTTTGGAGCTATTGTTTTGTAAATGTTGTTCTATAAATTACGAGTTGTTTTCATTCAAACTCAATAGTCAAAAATAGACGAATATTGTTCTCTTTATGATAAATTTCCTCTACTTAGATGTCACTCCGTAGTCATATCTTGGAGTCAAACTTTCTGATATTTTGAAATTCTAGGTGATGAATGAAGGTCCAGGGCACATCCCAATGCATAAAATTCCTGAAAACATGGAGAAACAGCTGGAATGGTGTAATGAAGCACCGTTCTATACATTGGGTCCTCTGACAACTGATATTGCACCCGGTTATGATCATATTACATCAGCTATAGGCGCTGCCAACATTGGATCCCTTGGCACGGCACTTCTTTGTTATGTGACACCCAAGGAGCACCTTGGGTTGCCTAACCGTGATGATGTTAAGACAGGTGTTATATCCTACAAAATTGCTGCTCACGCTGCTGATTTGGCAAAAGGTCATCCATATGCACAAGCATGGGATGATGCACTAAGCAAGGCAAGATTTGAGTTTAGATGGTTGGACCAGTTCGCTTTATCTCTGGATCCAGTAACTGCCATGTCTTTCCATGATGAGACATTGCCATCAGAGGGTGCCAAAGTTGCACATTTCTGCTCAATGTGTGGCCCCAAATTTTGTTCAATGAAAATCACAGAGGATATCAGAAAATATGCTGATGAACATGGTTATGGAACAGTAGAGGAAGCTGTGTTACAAGGAATGAATGCTATGAGTGCCAAATTTTCAGCTGCAAGGAAAACAATTAGTGGAGAACAGCATGGTGAAGCAGGAGGGGAGATCTACGTGCCACAAAGCTATGCAACTCGCAAATAAGGTCAGTCAATATTTATTTAAGCTATGGCAGATATCACATGTAAATTTTTTCTTTGAAAACATACAATTTTAATGAAGAAATGTATTATATTGTAGCTGAACTAATAATATTTTCCAATTTCAACCACCCCATACAAATATAAGCCTATCAATAATAATATCTCTCTAGCAGATCTGATACTTAAATAGTTTCATAATGCTAGTTGTTGACTCAAAAAACATTGTAGTGTTGACTTAAAAATAGTAATTCTGGGACTCCTAATCTTTATTTTGCTATTACATTTTATCTATCTTTCATAATGTTTTAGCGCATTCTTTTTAGCACTACAATTTTGTGTTATCTGTTGGAATAAATTTTTTATTCATAACTTTGGGGACTTCAATAAGCTATTAATTTCTTAGACTTTATATAGTGTATAGTTAAATGTTTACATTTTTGGATCCAGAACTCAAAATTATAAAATATTTGTAGATATCCTTGGAGACGCTCATTCCAGGAGATGCTGATTTTCTGGCTATGGCAATTGTCGGAAGCAGTGTGCGTCCTATGTTAGTAGGTGGTAAGCAGTATAGATGCTTTAAATAAAGCTGATGTTGCTTAGCTTCAGTTTGTTCATGTCATCGTGGATTGTAATAAAAGAAAATGTGTACTGTGCTCGTTTGCATTATGTTTTCTGTTCTGTATTTTTTTCTATCATATGGGACTGTTAGTGATAAAATTTGCACCAGGGGTGCCTTTATTCTCAACTATCTGAAGGCTCCTTGGCCTAGATTGTTGAGAGATAGGCTGAGAAAGTCCCTTTGAACCTGAACAGGATAATGCCTGCGAAGGGAGTGTGCAATTTTATTTCATGTTTTCCAGGAAAGTGTCAACTGTTTGGTGGAAGTCGAGCTATCTACTATCCTCGATTATGTGGAGGCTGTGGAGGTCAGCAACTTGGTGTGCCCCTATAACATCTAAGGTAACAAGGTAGCATTATCATTACATGATTTCATCAACCTGTTCTGCGCATTTCTCCAAGAGGGGAGGGGTACAATTTCAGCATGGATTTTGACAATTTTAGTAATACCTGCGACTTGTTTAGTAAACGTCAATACATCTGCAAAAAAAATTCGAAGCATTGCTTATTCGTTATATATGTAGTAGAAAATCTAAAAAAAACTGAGATATCTAGAGCAGCCACATATAGGTATTTTTGGTTGCATATTGCTTATTGATTCAGTGTAAAGGTACAAAAAAACATACATTTTGACCTCATCATGTCATCATAGGATTCCATATATCAATAACTGATTCTTGGAATGTCTTGACAGTTTTTTCTTTCAACTAATCTGGTAATTCCCCTGGGTAATGAAACGTTCCATTTAAATGCCGTAAAATTATCCTGTATGAACACTTTAGAAACTTCGCATTCTTGCATGATTTGTCCGTATTCTTAAAGCAGAGGCAGGATCGCTGCTAAATGTTGATTCATTCAAAGTGGAAATAGAGTGCATGTCACTGCACGAGTAAAAAATGTTTAAATTCATATTTCTTGTCTATTACTAGCTGCTTCACTTTTTGATTGCTAACTACATTATTGCGTACATCGCATATTTCAAACGCCGTGCATGGCTGACGTGAAAGTTCAAGAGAAATATTGGGTAAAGAAAATAATTTTGAGTGTTGCTCGTGGCTAGAGTTAACTTTTAAAACATGGTTATGAAGTCTGTTCTGGTTGTGCTTCTACGCCCGTGCTCTCGAAGTCCTGCAAAGCTGAGCTACAGACCGCTGATTTATATGATGTTGCAGATCAATTTATCGTTCCTTGTCAGCTGTTTAAGACCCTATTTGAAACACATTAATTTCATAGGAACCAGCTCAATTTCATAGGAAAAAAATAGAAATTGGAAAAACTTCACTTTCCAAGAAGGGTTTATTTGAGGGTATTATGTTTGTATCCTGATTTTGATTCCTTTTACCTCTGCAATTTAAGGTTTATAATTTTACCTTGTTTTTAGAACGAAATCACCGTCTACCCCTCACCGTTAGTCCAAACTGGATTTAGTAATTTAAAAATATGAAAGACCAAATGAGAAATAGGGAAAGACTGGATTACCTTTCTGCCCTTTTAGGGGGCGTTCGTTTATTCTTGGGGTAGGGTTGGAACGACCGGAATCGAGGAGGATTCACTCACGCACAAGTTAGATCAGGATTTAATCCTCCTCATTCCTCCTCTAATCCTTGTCAATCCGAGAGAACCGAACGTGCCTTTATGCATGCCCGACCCTTCTCCCTCTCTTTCCCCTAACCCGAGCAAAGCTCTGGCTGCTGCGTGGCCTGACACGGGCGTTGTGCGATAGCGTGGATGGACAAGGGTCACCGTGCAGTTGAACATGGGCAGGATGTGGATGATAGGGCTTGCGCGGGGTGGGTTGTACAAAAATTTTACAGAAATAAATTTAATTTCATAGGAAAACACAAGAATTAGAAAAAAATATTCTTTTATTCCAAGGGGGCTTCAAGTGTTTGGTAACGTGGAAGATGAGTGAGTTTACGATTGCAAAAATAAACGAGTAGTTGGGATTTCGTGGGAGATGAATGGAGGGTAGATTCTCAGTTCTATGTTCCAATCCTATTCCCAAATCCCATGTTCCTAATAAACTGCACCTCAGGCCTCGTTCGCTTTGCCATGGATTAGTCTGGGAATGGTATAGAACGGATGGGATTAGTCGATCTGGTTTCAAAACATGGCTCGATCGAGAACGATCGTTCGGTTAGAGTCAACTTTGGTTTGAAAATCAGTTCATCCCACTCATTCCCACTCTTTTCAGCCTGTAACGAAACCATAACTATCAGGTGCTGGAATGAAGGTGTTGGAATGAAATCCAGTGATGAGAACAATGATAGATTAGAAAAAGAGATTCAAACCAATATTTTAACCGAACACATGTATTCAAGAGATGGATTAGAGCGAGCCAAGATTCAATCAACAATGGGTTTGAGTGTCAAGCATGGAACCACTCAATCTATACTTGAAAGCAATACGGCAAGGGAATTAATCCATAGGTGCCGAACAAGGCCTCAAGGGGTATCACGGTCCATTGCTCGGGCATCGGATGGTCATTAACGGGAACATGGTCACAGCAGAAGTTTTATAGCACCTGCTGAAGATGCTCTAACTAGGTAGAGAGCCGCAGCATCTTCAGAAACAAAGAAAGTACAGTACTAATGATGCAAGCCTCAGCACAAGGTACTGAGCATCTCGCTAGATAGGTGGCCTCTCTAAACCAAGAGGAAAACGAAGAGCATCAGAATAGCACAGTACATGATCACCTAATTTTCTCCCTAAAACCCTAATTCTAAAGCTGTGAATGAGCAAAGGTGATCATAACCAACCGTAATTTTTGGGCAACACCCAACCAATCAACTAGCGAACGAACTGATCACAGCACTCTGCATAGCTGACAACCGATCAAGATGAAGACGCGCCGCTGGTGGAGTTGGAGAGGGGATCGTCCTCGCAGAACTCCTCGTTGTACATCTCCTCGATCATGGGCTTCCACAGCCTCGCCCGCGCGTTGATGAACCAATTGGATATCTGGCTTCTGCTGAGGCCGGTGCTCACCGCCAGCCTCAGCTTCTCGCTGTCGCTGGGGTACCTGTCGCACGAATCCACCATTAATCTTCTTGCAGAACAGCACAGGTGAGGTTTATGACTGTTGCTTTGGCTGTGTGCTGGAGTAGTGTCTTAGGGGGTGGGAACAGTACTTACGGGTGGAGGAAATGGTCGAAAAGCCACGCCCGGAGCACGGCGAGCGAGCCCTCGGGCAGACCCCGGAGCGGCCGCCACGCCTGCTCGGCCCGCGCCGCCGCGGCCAGCTTCGTCCGCCGGGCCACCCTGTCCACCTTCTCGTCCGTCACTGGCTCCTCGTCGTCGTCGTCTTCCTCCTCATCGGTGACAGCCTCCTGCAGCGACGCAGCCCGCCGCCTCCTCGCCGCTGCGTGGAGCCTGAGCCTGCGCAGGATGGCGCGGCGCAGGTTGTCGAAGTGGCGCGCCATGGCCTGCGACATGAGGGACGTGTACGCGGCCGCCGCGCCGGGACCCAGCGCCGGTTCGAACGACGACGCCACGCGGCCCAGCTCGCCGAAGTAGCGCTCCTGCCGGCTCTCCAGCTGCACTCAACCCAGCGCAATGGATTTCAGTAACTCAATAAATAATCAGCGAAGAAAGAACCGCCGATCTGGATATATTCCGACGCATATTGACTAGAACTGGGCGCGCGCGGGAGACCTCGCTGAGAAGGCCGAGGAGCTTGGCCTGGACGCCGTCAGCGCCGCTCCTGGCCGCCCCACGCATCGCTCGGCGAGCGCCGGCGTCGAGCCGCTCGTGCTGCTCCGCCTCCTCCCCGTCGCCATCCAAGTCGTCGGACACGCGGACCGCCTCGCTCAGCAGCTCCTGCGCCGGCCTCAGGTACCGAGACCCGCGCAGCACGGCCACCGTCTCCGGCGTCGGCCCCGGCGCGGCGCCGCACGAGCAGCAGCAGCACGGACGGTCGGCGGCCGAGCCAAGAGGCCCGAGCGTCAGGACCAGCGGACTGCCGGCGCCTTTCAAACCGTCGCCCTGGCAACCGTGCTCGTCGCAGCGGATGCAGTGCTCGAGCTGCAGCGGTGGCTGCGATGATGACCGATCGCCGGGGTTTGGTGAGCCTTTCTCATGATGCTGGGTCGACATAACCATATTCAGAGGACCCGTTTGCACTGTGACCTGAAACATTCATCAGAGCAAAACGAAACACTCATCAGTGAACTAGTATCAGGAAACTGGTACTGATCGAAATCAATAACAGCGGACAGAATGCAAGGAGGACATGAACCGATTAACCGGGACATGAGCTGGTAGACTTCGCGTACCTTGCCGCGTTGGTGGTGATGCTCTCTCTGGTAGTGAAGGTGGTGGTGGCAGATCTAACTGAAGAACAGAGACGATCTGATTCTGTAGAGTGGCTGTGTAGTCATATATACTAGAGTAGTACTAGTACGAGCAAGTAAGTATATTTGCTTTGCATATATATAAGGCAACTTTAATGTTGCATACTCCGCACAAGGGCAGGCCAAAAGGGTCTTCACACTCCATCAAAAGCTCGGTTGGCCCTGGCAACCATCACTGTGGAGGGTTGGACTATCTCTGTTCCCGCTGCAATGAACCAGCAAAGCGATGAGCATCACGCAGCAGGATCCATTGAAAGCTTGCAACTTTAGCTCACTGTTGTGACTTGTCTCTTATTTAGGTGCTGTTTATTTGAGCTTTTCAGATTAGCTTTTTCAGTTAAAAAGCTGAAACTTGAAAAACTAAAATAAATAAAGTTTTAAAACGTTGGTTTTAAAAATGTTAAAAAGCCAGTTTTTGAAAAAATAAATTAAAAGCTGAAAAGCTCATTTAAAACTATTATTTTAACTTTTAACGTATAAAAAAATCAAGTATATATTATAAAATTCAATAATTTTTTAACTAACCAGGTCAGTTTTTTTTTAAAATTTAAAAGCTTCAGCTAAATAAAGAGGTCTTTACTCCTGCTGCTGCTGAGCAGTGACACCGTCCCCGTGTCTCAGTGCATACGCTGGCCCCGCTGGGCCTGGGCTTTCTTGGCCTGGGAGGGTTTTTACTTACCTTTTCTTGGGGAGTGCTGTAGTGTGGCATGCAAGCCCGCGCTCCATCTCTGCACTCTGCAGACTCCTCTCTGATATGGAGTACAGTGATGTGCGTACTTGTGTACTGTAGTACTCCGTAATTTTTTATAGATCATTTTAAGTTCGGATACAAAAATTAAAAAAATGAGATATTTTGAAAATAAAAAAGAGATAAATAGAATAAATTAGTACTGAGAAAAGAAAAAATTGTTTTGGGAAATAAAACGATATTTTAAGAGTACAGACGACGGGACGGAGGGAATTCCAGTATTAAACATATCTGCTCCTACCAATGTTTTTACTGCTCTTTGGTATTGTAGCTTTAAATCTTGTCGCGTCTTATCCAACATTTCCGGAGATGTTCATTCACCGTTTTTAAGGCAGCCTGGTCGGGTAAGGCTAGGTGCAAAGACAAGCTACACTAGCGGCACTAGGCTGCCTTGCCTGGAGGCTGGAAGAGACAGGCTACACTAGCGGCACCCAGCAGCAAGCTCAGTACGGAGAGCAGTGTGAGTACTACTCCTAGCTGGCTGCCTGTCCTGATCCATGCAAAGCCCATAGCCTTTTCTGGGTGGTGTCGCTGCAATTTCTCTTGCACGCTGGCTGCTGCTTCCTGCAGCAGTACGAGTAGCTGCTCGGAGACAGTTTGGGTTGGGATCGTGGGGGGCACATGACATGAGTGACATGGAGCTTCAACTTGACCAACAGAAGCACGGCAGGCTCCGGTTTTGTTCGGAGTTGCTGCGAGGTTATCGCACTTGTGACAGTACTGATATTTTTGTTGAAATTTATTATAGCGCAATTTTTATACCACATTTTAATTAACCCTGAGTGCAGGGGAGCATATAACCTGCTAAAGCACAGAATATGTTCTCAATGATCCTCATGTTATTAGGTGCTATTTAACATTCACTTTCGCTCAAATTAACTATCATTCTCATTTTTTTATGTTTCCTCCTTGTATTTTACTATGTATCACTTCTCCTAGTAATTTCTATGTACAGAGTTAAAATGATGGATAGGAGTAAATTGAAAAGGGAGTACATGTAGAGTAACCTATGAGGCGACAGAGGAGTACTAACAAACAAGAGCAAGATTTTTCTTATAAGGCATTATATAAATACACGACTTGATGGGGATGGATCTATAGCGAGAAAAAAGAGGTGAAAAAGCAGTAATAGGACCAGTACAGTTTTTCATGTATTGAGATGGCAGGTACTGTTCCATTTCGAGTTGTCAAGATTGATTGGACATATCCTAAGAAGGCAGAGGATAACACGAGGAGCGTGTGTGACCGGGGCTGTTTGTTTCGGGGGCAGTGCAGCGGTGCCTTTCCCTGCCGCAGCTTCAGGTGATATCTCGATCTATACAGTCACGTCCAAACCTGCTGCATGCTCCTGATGCGAGTTTCAGGTTTGAACCGCCGAGAAGACGTTTGACCAATGGAACAGTGAGTACTTTTCCAGCTTCCAAAACGTTAGTGGAGTATTAGGAGGACATCTGAAAGTAATTTTTGCTGAGTGACTAAGTTAAAAAGCTATTAGTGGTTTACATCTAACTTTTCTAAGCGATTAGTAGCGATTAGTAGTACTTTCAAATGTAACTCTTGAGTGTATCTCGGAGTCCGAGTCGTGTCAAACATAGCCTTGCTTTGTTTTGCAAGGTGTAGTTACATCGGTTACTCTTCTATTCTAAGATTAGTACTCCAAAAGAAAAGATCTGAATGACGGTTTTCCAAAAATTTATGAGTTCTTTCAGGTTTTAACACAGAGCTAGTAAATAGAAATAAACGAAGAGTGGTCAAAGCATACA
The DNA here is from genome assembly GCA_001602315.1 of Zoysia pacifica. Taxonomy (NCBI): domain Eukaryota; kingdom Viridiplantae; phylum Streptophyta; class Magnoliopsida; order Poales; family Poaceae; genus Zoysia; species Zoysia pacifica. The sequence goes on from BCLH01000029.1 coordinate 56,090, forward strand.
TCTCTTGCTCTGGTTTCTAAAAGTGGTTAATGAATTTTTTGCAAATTAAGTGGTTTCTTTAAAAGCATGCCGATCTTGACTCCCATTTTATGAATTTACCTTGTGAACAAAACAATCAATGGCCTCAATCTACTGCCTGCTTTGTTTTATACGCAACATAGGTCGCATAAGTTTTAAACATTGGCTTACAAAATCTGAGATTTCTCCTACATTATATTTACATTTTCTCCTTTTTGTTTTGGCTAAACAGCCAGCACAGGCATTTGCCTTCATCATAAGTAGTCATTACAGATTATAATTTTAACTGCATTGTTCTTGAATCACTATATTATACACGTAATATGTATTTCATCTTTACAGGATTCTTTACCCTATGCAACCCACCCCCCTAAATTTACATATTGTTCATGATATACCTCTTCTCTTCTGTACCAATTGCGACTAATGCTACAATTTCCATGATTTACAGGACACCTTATTACCCTCCAGTCGTTTCCCATATTTTTGCTGTACTGAGCACTCAGGCTACAAAATCATGCATTAAAGGTGACGTTTCAAATCGTTGCTGTTGATCTATTTGGTTCTTCGACTCATAGTCTGAAGGAGCAGGGACGACACCAAGAGGAGCTGTGGCATTGCAAATGTCTTCGTGTCCAACTCCAGCGAAGGCCGGTCGAGTGTTCGGAATCGAAATGCTATTCTCAGTTTGATGTAAACCAAGTGTCAAAGAAACACTATTGTTTCCATACCTACCAAGCTCAAGAAAATGGTAAGCCATGAACCGTGCACTATCACCCGGGTGATGGGTAACACTGTCATGGAGGAATCTGCCATCCATTTCACCTGGTGTTTGATCCTTCAGCATCAGGTTCATGAAGCTGTCATCAGGGTTTGCCTCGTTGTGAAAACTGCCCGGTGCTCCACCGAGGCTCATCATGCCAATGTTAGGCTTGGATTCACCCAGCTGGCTGGTTTGGCAGGCCTGACTGCTGGACCTTTTCATGTCTTCTTTTCCATCAGAAGATGGTACTTTAACCTTGCTTCGTGATGCACTGTCAGAGGAAGAGTTTGAGTCCAATTCTACCTGGCCAATTTCTTCTTTGTACATGTCTTCGATCATTGGCTTCCAGAGACGGACACGAGCATTGATGAACCAATTTGAAATCTACAGGAAAGGAGATTTGGACGAGTTAAAATAAATTATATATTCCATGATTCTATCCAAAACAAAAACTGCTACAAAAATACAGGAAGCCGTCTTTTCTTTACTAAGCGAACTATTGAACAGAAAGTGTGATATTTGTCCATTTCTCAAAGAATAGTACAATTGTGAGTCTCCTAAAAGTTTGGTTTTTAGTTGAGAAGAATTAAAGATTCTTCACAGAAGGCTGGTTGAGATTTTAAGGGCATTATATTGCATCGGCAGAATAAGCACCAACCCTGCAGTATGATAGAAAGTGTGCGGCATGATCACATACAATTGATATGCAACTGTGTGTCTGCGTATACCTTGCAGTTACGAGTATGAATTTTCTTGATATCAATGCATAAGTAGTTAAATTGTTTATGTGGTAATTAAAAAATATATTGTAAGCAAACAAAAATACCTGGCTTCTTGTTAAGCCTGTTTGTCTTGCTAACATTAGCTTTTCAGAATCTTTTGGATACCTAAAAAGGGTGAAGTCATGAGAACAACAGCAGAAAAAGGGCAAGTTAAGGTATTTCTATAAGTTAAACAACTTACGGATGAAGGAAGTGTTCAAAAAGCCAAGCACGGAGAATTGAGACTGAATTTTCAGGCAAACCCCTCTGTGGCCTCCAAGCATTTTGCTGTAACATACCATATTGTTGGAAAGCTCGCTGTTGCCTTAATTGCTGGTCGATGTAACGAAGACGAGTTAATCTGCCCTCTTTACCAGATGTATTGTCCTCCTCTCCAAGTTTCTTCTGGATAATACTGATTTGATCATTGATAGCATCTTTCAGACATCGGAAATGCTTGGAAATTGTCTGAAGTGCAACAGCAGTATAAGGCTTTGCAGCTCCAGATCCAGCAACCGTATCAAAAGATGCTACTACAAGTTGCATTTGATGATAGTAGTGCTTGTACTTTCGGTCCACCTGAAAAATATTAGATCATATTAAAACAATGCACATATAGTAAATTAATTCGATAATAAAATTGCACTTGTTCAGTGCAACAGCTATTTTTGTTATTGAATTGATGTACAGATCAGATTAAATTTATCTTGTTGAGGACAATGCTTTTAGTTCGTGCATTCATCTGAGTTTCTGATAAAGAAACGTGATTTGTGATGCTTAGTTTGATGTACACAACCGCAAAATATGCTGAGTTTTTCGGATTACCCCAAACTCAAAATGACCATCTATAATTTCAATTGTTCAAGACTTGTAAAATGGGTAAAATTGTAAGCAGCTAAGGTTTGCTGACAAGACTAGAACCACCTAGACTACCTTTCACCTGTCCCTTCAAGCTTCTCCAAGAGCCTCCATTTGAAGTGCTTGTTACAAGCTGAAGAGAACCATTATGCACGACTTTTGGACTAGGAAGTCAGGAAATTTTATTAAATATTTAGACCATGCTTCAAATAATGTCAATTCGCCAATTGGGTAGGGATCCTTGAGCATTTTAAGAACAAAGATAGAAAACGAAGTGACTTCTCACTGGACAGAGTATTGCTGAAAAGATAAGTTTTCTATTTTGCGCATATTACAAAATTATGTAAAAGTATTTTTTGTGAACAAACCTATTAATCAGCATGCAGATTACCTCTTATCCCAGCAATTAGTCAAGCAAAACCATATCATTGTGGTCACTTATGTTTGATTTTAATGACAATTTATAAGTGCAGTAAACAAACCTCATCCAACATCGCCATAAGTTTTGCCATCTTATTCTGGAGCTCTTGCTTCTCAGCAGTTGAAAGCTCAGCTGCTGCATTGGCACTAGCCTCTTGTGGATTGGAAGATACTCCGCCACTGCTTGTGCCGCACTCTGTTTCTTTGACATCTGCTTTTCCAGCTTCAGCATTGCATTTGTCTGCTTTCCGCGTAATACTCTTCCAAACACTAACAATCTCATCAAGCAATTCTTGTGCTGCTTTCAGATACTTAGAATTGCGGATAGCCTGCGAGGCCTCAGACTGTATATTCTTAATTCTGTTTTCATCACCCTTGTACGAGTGTGTCGCCAGTAAGTCTGGCTTTGAAGACCAGTTTGGATAGGATGGTGCCATGGTATGCGTGTTGAGGCTCAGAGAGAACCCTTGGCCAGGTGCTGACGGAACACTAGTTGAATCGTGGTTCAACATGGCAAACTCGTGTTGTGTGGTGTTATGGGCATCATTATGTATGAGATTACTGTAACCGCTAAGTGCCCCATCCATCAAATGCATTAACATCTCCGTTCTCGTATCTTTCAATGGACCAAAAGAGCGCTGTTCTGTAAGTGAAGAGATCATGTTCGTAGCTTCCATTGATGATGAATCATGAGACACTGATGAAGGATGACGAGGAAGCTCCATGAAATTCTGTTGATGCTGGATGGTTCCACTGATTTCTGTATATGGTCTAGAAGATACATTGTTTGGATAAAGCATGTTCCCTAGCGCTGATGGCACAGGATAAGAGGCATTGCTTGTTTCTGCTGAGTACATCGTTTGTGAATCTCTTTCATTGCCAGGGCTCGAGTAATAAGTAGCCATACCTCAGCTTTGATTACCGCCTTGTCAAGAATTGTAAAGGTAGAGACATGTATGGTGAAGCAACTACAGAATTATCCAATACCCAAATTATTGCTGACTTCCCTGCAAATGAGGAATGGAAACAGTTGAAATTCATCAACTTAGAACACATTTATTCTGTATGCATCACATGATGAAAGAGATTTTTTCTTAAAAAAGGCGAGGTGAAAGATATAAGAAACATGACATAACGTCACCAGTATTATTGTTCTTATCTTCTTTAGTAATAATGCTTCTACTACTTCTAAAAGGTTAAAAATGCACAAGGACAGTAAAGTGTGAGCCTCATGAAATTAGTTTTGGCTTCCAATCTTTTGTGTTTTTTTTTTTCTTACACATAAGAAACTGACATCATGCTCAGCAGATAATTGAAGCTGGTTTGCAAGCTAAAGGTACCAGTGGTCCTTAATCCACGGAATTTAGCTTCATCCTTGACAAGATGATGAGAATATGGTTATAAATTCTTTCTACTCCAATAAAATAACACAGCCATTCAAAGCAGAAAACCAGATATGCCATAAAAGCAAATTATCTCAAGCTACATGATAAAACTCCTTCCTTGACAACATGATATGCTTGTGCTGGTTTCTCAAGAACAATATGTTTTTATTATCAGTACCTTTTTTAATCAATTAATTGATAAGCGTCCCAAAGGACGTCAGAGCTCCTCGAGTAGCTTGTCGTCCTATACCCTTCAGAATCGCTCTAAAAGAAAAGACAACAGCATACAATTATTAACCAAAAATTACTACGAAGATACCAGGGGGCTTGTTTGCAGCTGTAATTTTCACTATTTTTATTAATCGATATGAAAGAGGTGAAACCAGGAGAAATGTCCAAGGCAAAACCTAGTTGCAGCACAATAAAAATAAGAGACAACTTCAATTCCGATGAGATAAAGAGACAGTCATTCCATTCCACAAAGAGTAAGGCTAATCTAACTCAAGAATCACCGCCTAGAAAGAAATAGGGAAATAAGCCCAAAAAAAAAAAACAATACAATGCTTGAGCATGGACTTTCATCCATGCATTCAAGGCGGAGCTACCCTTTGGCATCGGTGTCAGTTGACACCGATGAATTTCTGGAAATCCAATGAAAAACACTGTTCAAAGATATTTATAATGTTAATGACCCTAGTAAAATGTGATGTTGACACCAGCGAACCAAGAGTCTGCTTTTGCCCCTGTTCAACGTCAGGGAGAAAAGAAAAAATATCAAGAAAAAGTAACTCATCAAATTTTGAAAAAATTAAGTTAGAATTCTGATTGCAAGAGAAGAAAGTAATTGGTCAAGAAACAAACAGAACGCTCCTTGAAAAAATGTCAAAGAAGTTCGAGGTCAGGAAGTGAAGAAAGGCCGCCAATTCATCAGCCAGAAGCCTGTACCTTCCCTTCCACAAGAAAGCCAACACCGACAAAATTCCAAGAACTCCAATGGACTAAGTTTTCCAGATGAAGCTTTATATCCACAGATCCCCAAGATAACCCAGAGACACAAAAAAAAAACTTGCAATTGAAGACAGCTACAGCATAGCCCTCTGGAACTAAGAAAACCCTGTGCTCTAGCACAAAAACCACACATAATTCAGAGGAGACCAACCAATCATTGGTGTCATAACAGCACCATGGAAAAGAAAAGAATTGGTTGCACCCCCCAGAATCAAACGATACAATTCCAGCAGCAGAGAAAGGAGCAAGAACCAAAGCAAGCAAACCAAATCATCAAGGGAATATGCACCAAAGAATTCCAGTTGTTGCTGTAACCAACAGCCCGGAGCCAATGATACAAAGAGGATAAAGTAGTAGGAAATGGAGACCTGATGGAAGTGCTCCTCATGGGGGGCAGAGCAAGAAGGCAGAGATTGTTGTCACTAGACCCAAGCCGATGTTCTTCAGCCTTGGGAGGAGGAGGAGAGGAGAGAGAATACCAACCCCAACCTCCTTCCCAGTATGAGAACAAAATCAGATCCCAAGATAACAATACCAACAAAGAAAAAAGTGGAGAGAGAAAGCTCCTCTTCTGCCACTGCTTCTTCCAGCCCCAGAATAAAAAAAGTAACACCAACCACTAGCCACAACATCCAATATAAAAATAATCTGGGGACCTACTAGAGAAAGTTCTCTCTCTTGGTCTTGGCCATCTTTATTATAGTTGTTTGTTAGTTGATTATTATTGTTGATGAGTATTATTGGGTGAGGTGGGGGTTTGGGGGTTTTAACCTACTCGCTCAACTTGGCAGCTCCGCTCAGCTGGTGCGAGGGACTTGGCGGTGTGTCCACCACAACTTTCAGTTGCTTATTTCTTCACGGTAACGCGTACTGATATGGGGCGTTCTTATTTGCCATGGACGTTGTCTCAACACCAATTATGCCGGTATTCTATTGGTCATAGGTGAGCGCGTACAAATAAAATTAAAGTCTGTGGTGTACCGACTTTATCTTTTTGTTAGCTCTTGGTACATCACCATCAACTACAATAAATTAATAACCAGCAAAGTATCATCAGGTAAGGCTTTAAACTATTGAAATGCCTCGAACATTACAAACACTAGCGTACCCAGCGGGTGGGCAAGTATGCCGCGGCATATCTAAAATTTTTAGCTCAAATTAGTCTTAATGTATGTGTCAGTTAAAATTTTAATTTTAACAGATATCTAAATAGTAAATATATATATATATATATATATATATATATATATATATATATATATATATATATATATATATATATATATATATATATATATATAAAAAGATAATCTCAAAAATATTGCTATATGTGTGTATCAGATTTGGTAAAGATGGTAATAATTAAATTTTAAATATTGATATAGGTTTATGTTATACTGCTATTTTTTACTTAAGTATTTAAATTAATGTTTACGTACTCGGTTTATGTATCTATTAGCTGTTTTACTTAATACTTTTTTCATTCACATGTTGTTGCCCCGTCGTGATTTTTGACATCAAATACACTTAGTTTTGTTGAAATCTTCAAGCAAAATACATAAAATATTTAATTTTAAAGAGCGAAATACTTGATAAAAGAATAGATTTTTTGGTCAGTAGTGATAGAATATTTGATTTTTTTTAATATTTCTCTCTCTTACGAGTCTGAGCTTACCATGTATTTATGAGTTAAACTTTTTTTAAACCGTATGTTTTCTAAACCTAAGTAAACTAGATTAGAGTTTGATAGTATAGGGGTGGTTTTTCGATCATCTTAGATAGAAAGCACAAGTGCTCTGTAGTTTGCTCAGTTTTTCTTTTTCTCTATCTTTTAGTGACTGACACTGCTATTATATTTGCTGTTGTCTTCGTCTGTACAGCTGAATTTTTTTTTACATACCTTTGATAAAATTCTAGGTACACCACTGATTACAAATAAGATCATCTAGCCGGCTAGGAGGAATTAACTAAATTTGGGAGATAATTTTAAGTCTGACCTTTCAAGAGGACTCGAATTTGAGTGGTGGAATGTACACCTACGCTTCCAACCAACTAAGTCAGACCCAACTTCATGTTTCAATAATGTATAGCGCGAACAAAATTCTTCAAACTTATTATGCATTCTACATAATGAACGGCAAGCGCATGTAAATTGTAAATGTGTCCACTGTTTTTTACCTCGAATTTGTGGTGATTCATGATTTCGATCCTTTGCCTGAACATGACTCGTTCATCGCATCAGCCAAAAAAACATCAGGTTCCTCCTCCTTTATTCGGATGCCATTTTGAGCTAATACCATTTGATCCTTGACAATTGACACCTTTACCCCTGCCATATTTGGAGCGTAAATTCTTCCCCCAATCGGACGATGCCGCTGCAGTAGAACGCGGATTGATCAGGAAACCATGACAATCGATCAGGAACAAGATTTCAGTAGAACGCAGTAATGCTTTTCTGTGCTTACTCGGGAAACGAAACCTGCAGGATCACAAGCACAGGTACAAATCGGATTCAGCAGTCTCAGGAATTTTCTCTCAAATGCTGCTGTAATCGAGCTGATTCCGGTGAGATTTCCCCGGCGCAGCTGAGGAAACTGAATCCGTGTGTTATGAACCATCCTGGAGGCAAAGCGCAGCGAACCACATGAACGGAATGGCTCATTAAAACGGTAGCACGATGATGAATCCCGTCAGCATCGGCAGTGATGGCGAGGGAGGAGCAGCTTGATCTGTCCGGGTCCAGCATCTAATCTCTATATGGCGCCTCGCCTCACAGTCGCATACGGAGGTGGTGATTGACGGCGACGGGAAGAAGAGGCCGGCGACGGCGACGAGGAAGAGAATGCGCCGCGCCGCCGGTGTTTCCGGTTCAGGCAGGTCCGCGGGGCCGTGCGCGATGTGGACCATGTGGTCGAGCCGGACCATTTCGCGGGACGCAGGGGTAGTTCGGGGACTCAGGTTTTTCTGAATGATCAGAGGAAATACTGGACGACTAGAAAAAGAACTGGATTTGGCCTCGTATTTTACCATTCCGTTGTAAAAATGTACTTATTGAAGTGCGCTGTTATATGAAATCCTATAAAATTCAAAATACATACTAGTTTCTATAAACAATGTGTTTTCATTTAATATAAAAACAACGCTCATATGTTTGATATTCAAAACAGAGTCGGATGAATACATTCGGAGCGGCAGCCGTGCTCCATGCGAATGTTTAAACTCATTGCATATCAAATATGACATCCTGTAGCAAGCATGAACTACAAACACGCCTATTAAGCATTTTTCCCCCTCTTTGAAGCATTCAGGATTTTATGGGAGAAATGTCGGTTTGTGTGCCTCTTTGAGTTTTCGAGTTGAGATCTTTTGGCCTTTTGGTTTTAACCGTTGGATTGGTTACAAACCGACATGAGGAGAAAATTCTACAGTAATCAATGAATAATACTTTACGATAACAAACAAAATTATATTATTATTCATCATCTCACAAATCATTATTTACAATGTGATACTTTGACTTCAAATTGAGTGAAATCTGAGGATCTGGATCCTGAATTTTCGCTCCAATTCATGTCATCTAAAATGTTGCACCTCACACTCACATTTAATGATTTACCGCCATCTAGCGTAGAGATTCGGGAGCAACCATTTCTTTCTAGACAAAGACATGGGTGGAGGATTTATTGCGTGCGACATCAAACCCCCATAAAAAAATACTCTAGTGGTGGGGGACCTCACATCGAAAGCACTGCCTGTACCAAAGAAATATATGGAGAAAAAAAGTGAGGCTGATCCTAATCCCATGAAGTCACATGTAGGGTCGCCATCATAAATTCATAATACAGAAATGCCAACCAAGCATTGTGTTTTATTGGTGTGCGTAGCATTTGTGCAACGGAAATTTGTTCTGGTCATGTGGTCCAAGAGGTGGTGCCGTAGGCCAGGTCCACATACAAGTACCAAAATGGGGCGTCTGTGCACACCAACTGTTGAGGCAAGAGAGGGCAAAGCGCTGGATGAACTCATAGCGTAGGGCTCATTTGTCCTTGTTGTAGGCCTTCAATTCATAGCCTAATGGCAGCTGCTCATGAGTTCCTGTTCCGCTCATCCAGACCAGCAGATCATGTTTTATTCCCACTTTCGACAAATCATGTCACGAGTGTTCAGAGTAATTAAATCCTTTTTTTTCATTTAAGCAAACGACTAAACTCGAATGTCTGAGTCAATTCCATGGAAGCAACACATTTAGGTCTCATTTCGACTACGAGAGTTTTCATATAAAATTAAATTGGTTTATGTAAAAAATTTGTACAAATCCTATAAAATCATGTAATCTAGTGTAAAATACCACTAGCAAAAGTTATTGTATCAATTGTGGTCCTTTCATAAGTGAAATATGGGAGATATGCATCTTACTAACACTGGTCCAGCGGTTTTTTTTTTCTTGGACACATTACCAGGCACGTGATGCACGGCAAGCTATCCCATACCTCTATTTAAGTACCCTTCGCTAAGCTTCAAATCCAGCACCTGTTTATCCACGGGCACATATTACTAAGGATAGTTCAGATTAGAAATTTAACAGTCACATGTGTTCTTATGTAAGGGCCCCGTGGTATTTTTCCAATTAACTTTGTGATCAGTACAGACAGGGAGAGCAGCGGCATCTCTCCCAAAGCCATGACATTACCGGCGCACGCACTGAGGTTTCGCTCGGGTTGGGAGTCTTGGGACATTGGCGGAGGGGGAGGCAGCGACGCTGCTGTTGGCTGGGTGGCACCGGATCGACGCCCATCCAGACGTGATGGGTGGTCTCCATCTCGTTATGGGAACCGATTGGTTGCTGGACCGATTTATTTGGTGGACCTAAACCACTGCTTCTCTAGTCTTGGGGCCTCAACAAAGGCCAAACGCCCCTTGTCTCCTTTTGGCGCCTGCAAGCTCATTTTTCTTTCTGCAGCTTTTATCAAATTCAGACATGCAACCCACTAATTTGTGTGTGCACTTTTAGGATTGTCTGTGCTCCAAATGACACTTGGGGAAAGGAGGTTGGGTCGATTGGTTGACAGTGACATGTACAGTTGTTAGAGTTGCTACAGAAAGTGTTAGAGAGATGGTGAGAGGCTTTTGTGCGCCTGTCCATTCAATCACGGCAACTGCGAGTACTAGCTCTCGGCAAGGTCTGTGAAGGATGCATAGGATGTAACAAGGGGATAGAAATTGTCAGATGAATGGATGGACAGCAAAGGGACATCACTTGTCCTCTTCACCCCAAATTCTGGCAGTGCGTTCTCGGGGAAGACTCTGCACAAATACAGTAATTTTTTCAACGGGAAAGATATCTCTTTGGAGTTGGTGGAGATGTCGCAAAGAGTCCAAGAAGAAGGACAAATTTTGCAGTGACTTCTGAGCGAAGTAATGTTTTCTTTTTCTCCTTGTAAAGAACGCGCATTATTTGTCTAAATGAGACTATTCTGTTTTCGATCTCGAAGCAAATCTTCAAGCGAATTAAATCGGACTGCTATCAAATTGCTATATTGAATGAGCTGGTCCAAAATGCACCTCTCAGCTTTTGATTAGGTCGTGGTTCCGTCGGACAAAATTTCTGGCCGGTCTTAATTTTCTGGGCGAAATCGCGAGTAAGGAAAACAGAGACAGAGTACTACTTGTATCTACTAGTACTAGCATCGGAGCTTAGCAATGACGTCTCTACACGAGCAGTGAAGCGTCCTTTTGGGCGGCTCCTCCCTCTGATAAAAGAAAGGGGAGGCTCGTGATCGTCGGCGCCTCTTGCCGTCTCGCTGATGGAACAGTGACGTCTCTGTGATCAGATAGCAACGGCAGCGGTTTCTTTCGACGCCCTTGCGTCTCCTGGCGAGCGCATGACTCCACTCTTCTGGCCGGTTGCTATCTGATCCAGTCACCCGTTTTCCCCTCTCACATGTACGGGTGCACAGCTAACGCGCGTCGTAGGCTAGGATGACCTTTCTGCCTCGATCGATTGCATCATGCGTCACAGAAACCTGTTCTTCTCTTTTACTCCTACTTATGTGGATGGGAAAATTGTTTCTGACTCTTCATGAAAAAAAGAGTTGTTTTGAAAATATGACTTAGACAAATACGACATCTAAACTAAATTAAATTAGCGAATCTCCTTCTCATTGTATTGTGTCCTGCACGTGCAGGCCGTGCCGTTTAGTTTGTGAAACAGGGCGTGAGCGATGTGCATCACATGATGCCGACAGTGGCCGTCAAAATCGTTCGCATGCCATGGATAAAATCCGAGGACTTTTTGAGCGCCGACTGACCGACCACGCTTAGCCACCGAGGAGGATCGCCAAGGATTATGATGGCCTCTCTCTCTCTCTCTATCTATCTCTTTCTCTCTCCAAGAATCGCCTTCAATAATGCCGTTACCTCAACAGCTACGATACCCCAAAGTTAACAAAAAAAAAAAAAAAAAGGCCCGGCACACACGTAGACGCTTCGAATCCTCTAAACAATGGCACACGCTAATAAGCACGTTTCAGTAGTTCAAGCGCGCGTGGACAGACCGGCGTTCCTAACAGCAGATTAAACAGTAATTAACCCTTCGCAACTTTAATTATCTCTCTTCGTGCAGGCCAAACCAACACATGAAGAAGCTCTTTGCGACGATGGAGCCAGTGGCGGCCTGACACTGGGATATGCCCCGCTCCGGCGTGTCGGCAGACAAGAAATTTCTCGCTCCCTGTTCCTTCCTGTTCAATCTGGCCGCCAGGCGGGCAGGTCTCTTTGCGACGTGCGCCGCTGCCGGCCCTTTCGGTCCGATAAAAGCCTCCTTGATCTATCGTCTCGCCGACTGGCGGTGTGCGGCATGGATTCATCCTGAACGAAAATGACCCAAAAAGCACAAGTCTCTGCGGAAAGAAACGGGAGGACATGTGCACGCAGGATGATAGACTGGCACCGGCAGCGCCTTGCGATTCCTTGGCCTCGGACAAATAATGGTGACATGGATTCAATGCGTTCGCTCTTTTCTCATGGAACGGATGATTCGGCCCATGTAGGAGCACTACTTAGGCACAGGGTCCAGGTTTTCAAATTGCACGTGCTAAACTATCGCTTTTACTCCCTCGCTCATAGAATACTTTTACATTACTCCCTCCGTTCTTTAAAATAACGTCGCCCGTTAAATTTTTTAATTAACTTTGATTATTTGTCTTATTTATTTTTTTAAATATGTAAAATTTTAAGTTGTGATTCAAATAATATAATGATAAATCAAATTATATTAAAATATATGAAAATTATTAATTTTTTTAATAAGACGAATAATCAAAGTTGAATTTAAAAGTCAACGGCGACATCAATTTTAGTAACTGAGCTGAACTAATTTTATCTATCTTCATGAAAACTGAGCGGTTTCTAATAGTTTTTAAACCATGGTGACCACTGAACCATAGTTTTACCAATTTTTAAAACCATTTATCACAACATTTCCATTCTTCGCCCAGAACTCATTTCTGGCAACATGGACCGTTGCTCGTCTTCGGAGCCCACGAAGGGCGAAAAGCCCAAGGCCTCCTTCGTCTCTCCCTTCTGTCCAACCCCATCGATCTCAGTCCCCTCTCGCTCTGACTTCTGGGAGAGTTCTGACACATCACCCGAGGCAGCAGCAGCGCAGCCAGCATCTTCCCCTGCGCGGCTCCCGACGCGAGATCGCCCGCCCGCTCTCCTTCCGCGCCGAGGGGCGAGCTCTCCGTCCATCCGGGAGCTAGGGTTTCGTGGCCCACGTCGTCGGTGGACATGGCGGCGCCCAAGCCGGCGGAGGCCCGGATCCAGGCGGCCTGAAGTGGATCCAGCGGCGTGCGGGGGGCGTGTCCTCCAGCGTGGCCATGGCGTCCTCTCCGGCCAAGTTCTTCTCGGTGTTCCTCGCTGTCTCGGTCGTCGGATGGGTCGTCTTCACGTAAGCCCCCTCTTCCTCGAACTCTCGGTGCGTACGCTGATTGCTGGGGGTGCAGTATGATACTCCTACATAGGACCCCGCGGGGACGCGAGCGGGCGCTATCTCGCGTCTAGTTGGGCGCCTGGAGGCACGGGGTAATCTGGGCACTTCACCCTGCAGCCGCTTGTCGGTGCGGTAACGGGATGGCATGATGGCGAAAATTGGGCGTTGTTGATGATACTACTACTGTTTGCGTAATCTCGTTTGGAATTGCTGTGGCTTGACTAGCTTGGTTCGGACCTGCTCGTGTTGGGATTTGGGAGCTTGGGGTTTGCAGCAACCGTCCTCGGTTTTTTTTCCTTTTTAGTGTGCCTATGAAGTTTGACATGTAGTAAGGTCTTGTTAGAGTTGGATTTTGCAGGTGTTCATGATGTGAGAATCAAGCTTTCCTATGGTAATATTTAGAGCATCTATACTCTATGCCATGTTCATTTGAGTGATCATAGTGGCAGAGGCTTGGCCGGAGCAGGCCTTGACTTTGCCCCCCTGTGTGTTTCAAAATTTTGGTTTTAAGTTGGTTGAAACATACAGTGAAATTATGATCATCAGTAGAACTAAGATGACACGATGATTATAGTTGTTCTAGTTAGAACTGTTAAATTGCAAAGTTGTTCAGAGTTGCACTAGTTGGCTGTTGTGAAATGTTCTAGCGTGCTCTGCTGCCCATTCTCTTGTTGTTTGGGGCATGATTGGATGGTAGTGGTCTGTTTGTGCATTGTTTCCATCTATTTTTTTTGGGGTTCAGATCATGATTTGGGCCTAGAATACCTTAGGTTTCTTGCTTGTTGTATGTTGCATTATTGATAAGTTCAGGATTCAGCATGTTTCATTGCCATCTACTCAGTCACAATAGTCATAGTATTTCTTAGCATTTCAACTAGTTTATGTGGTTATTTTCTGATGCTGCATTGTGAGTAAACTTATAAACACTAAATCTGCAGCTTCGGAATTTTTGAATAGTTAAAGAACTTCATGGGTCACATCTTTATATTCCTTCCACTTTGTAATGAAAAAACGTATCTGACTGATCAGTAGACGTGATATAACTCATTTGATTAATTTTCAAGAATCTCAATCTACGGCCTTAGTCTTAATCTTGCAGAACATTGACACGAAGAGAGAATTACGCCATGTAAATTAAATTTATGACCTCATCTGTTAAATGATGCTATTAAATGATTAATTTTCAAGGATCCCAATCTATAACATTTTGTCTTTAGCTTGCAGGAAACATTTATTCAGTGAGAACCGCGACATTTAATTCAAATTTACTACCTCCAATATTCCAGGATGTCATTAAACATAAACATGAGACAAAGCTGCACTTTCACTCTGTATTGCTTTGCTATAATTTTTTTTTATAATGAAGCCTCTGTTTGACCTGTGTTTGGCTTGTAACAGATTTGCTGCGAGATTACTAGCTTGGTTCTTGAGTCGTGTGCTCTCAGCTTCTGTTGGGTTTCGAGTTGCTGGATTCAATTGCTTGCGGGATGTAACAATAAAATTCCACAAGGTTTGTCGTTTGTCTCGCTGATAAGGTTCTTTCAATAAGTTGATTATTGCCAATGGTTCGTTTTCAGTTCATTTTCTTAAGAGCATCTCTCATAGGTGTCTTAGACAAATTATTTGCATGGTACCTGGAGCTTTTGCTTTGCTACTATGCTGAAATGTAATTATACTACATGGTTGCTTGGAATGCACTTTATATTTATGCTATGAACAACTACCTTGGAATTATTATGCTTGTGTATTGGCTCGTATGCTCGTGGATTACTGGAGTTTTCGATATTGTATGGAAAACAGCTTAATTACCTAGATGCCATCCTTTATTGAACACCTTTTTAAAATATTTTATGTCTTAAAATCCACTTTTTTAAAAAAATTCGCTGGTACATTCTTGTTGGTTAGTTTTCTGCTTTTGTAAATATGGAGGATGGGATTGTAATCTTTATGTTATCTGCATTGTGTTAAGTTGTTAACCAATTAAGATTTAGATAATTTCTCCGCTTTTTCTTTGCTAACTCATGTCCATGCTCATGCTACTGAAATTCTTCACAGGGCTCTCTTGAATCTATTGCAATCGGTGAAATAAAACTAAGTTTCCGCAAGTCACTGGTCAAACTAAGTTTTGGTGTTATCTCCAAGGACCCAAAATTGCACCTGCTAATAAATGATCTTGAAATTGTAACTAGATCATCTTCACAAAACAAAAAGGTAATTAAGTCAGCAAGGCATCGCTCCACAGGAAAAGGGAAATGGTTGGTAACATCAAGCATAGCAAGACTTTTGTCAATATCGGTGGCTGACCTGATAATCAAGGTATTTTTCACTTTCTTACAACTTATCTTTCTCTCCTGATTCCCTTTGTTAGTTAGTTTCCCTAACTTGCTTGGAACTAAAAGGCTCTGTTGTTGTTGACAATCTCCTATCATCTGAAATTTATGTGTGCATGGGATAACATCTTGATGGAGCTTTTGGTGTAGAGTTCCACATAGCATACCCGAAATGGCCAAAATTGAATTAAGAATGCTCGGAGTTTTGCAGATCAGGAGAAATTGATTCTGAAATAATTTCATGTGAATGTACATGCTAAGCAAAAGGCTCATGAAGCAGGATCAAATCACTCTTGTTATATTAGATATGTTTTTATGCCACAAATGGAACAATTATTATATCGAAAAGTTCCCCTTGTATGCTGTGGTTGTTGCTTCATGCCAATCTACCAGAATTTATGTAGATACCACTATTTTAGCTTCGCCAAGGTATCTCGTATCTGTTTAATATTATAGTTCTTATGATGCGTTCTTTATGCAAAATTCTTGCAAAAAGTATTGAGCCAAACATGATATCCTATCAAGTATGCGACGGATATATTGTTTTTTCTGTCTTAGTGGAACCACTGTATATTTGAAGTTATGCATTTGTTCTGGTGATCAACTTTTATTTTTGAACTGTTTTGAATCAATGATTTAGGTACCAAAAGGCGCTGTTGACATCAAAGAGCTAACTGTGGATACATTTAAAATTGCTGGTCCTAACCATATTCTTGGTGTCAAGTTGCATCTTTTACCTTTGAATTTACACTTGGGAGATTTTGGGTTGCCTGCTGATCCGATGGGCAGTTGTAATCTGCATGATGCTCTTCAGTCTGATCAAGCTTCTGTATCTAACTCAGAAAAAATGTTGGTCCCATTTATCTGTGAAGATTTGTTGGTCACTTGCGACGTCGGTCATGAGAAGTGAGTCCTTTTCCCTCCTTTTGCAATTAACATATTCCGGTGAAGATACTGTAGGCATTCCTAATGTGTAATTCAGAATAAAATATAAAAAATAATTTGTAGATCTAAAAGACTTGGAACATGATTTCGGAGCTTGCATATATCTTTTCTTAATCATCTATTTTTTTGTTGTATCTTTTACAAACAGTAGAAAATTCTGTCAAACATGTGAGAAACAAATTTGTGGCTTTGATTATGGAAGGTTGCTTAATATTTTATTCCAATAATACTAACTTTCTTTTGTTTATTTACATCGTGTTACTCTTTTTTTTTATCAGGGAGAAAGGTGTCAAAATCGTTAACCTGGAATTGAAATGCGGTTATGTAATTGCCAACATAGATGAGAAGATGTTCCAGAAGAAACTTGCAAATTCAGAAAACAGTACTGGCTCTGCAAGCACTAGAGATACTATCGTGGACACTTCAGCAATCAAACAGACATCTAAGAGCAAATCCATTTTACCGGCATTAAAGAAACAAATGCTCACATTTCCAGACAAGGTTTGTTTACCCATAAGCTGAATTTTGGAATCTCTTTGTGAAGAAAGGCTGTTAGCTCATCTTCTTAGAATACTTTCTTTTTCCATGTACACCATTTGCTGAGAGTACTTTCACATCTATACAAGCAAGTCCATCCAGCAATATTATATAAACAAATGATTGTGTTAAAAATGTCCTTTTCCTTTTAAGAAATAACTGTCAACTGTCAGTTTTATTTTAATCAGTGATTAGTCTGAGCAAACTGCCACCAAATGGAGGGAGACCTTGGAAACATTAACTCAACTTATGTATTCTCACTTTTATTTTAAGTATTCTTTATACCATTTCTTTTATACTGATTCAAATGTCCTCACTTTCGGAATTACATATATTATATGACGAAATCACTTTAGTGATATTTCCCTTAGAACTTTTTAATTTCATTTTTATGGTACATATATAGAAGTTGCTGAGTCTTGTTTGCTAGGTTTAGTTGGAACACTTGCAGAGGTATATAAGTTGATGGTTTCTGTGCATCGAATTCCTTTTTGTCCTATAGGTAATCTAGACACACATGAAGTTCGATGTCAATAACTAAAAGTTTGCTTTACTTCATTGGTTGGCCAGCTTGATCAATACAATAATGCTCTAGTCATTATAGCACAATCAAATTGATTTAACTTCTCTCTAGTAAAACTGTAAAATTAAGCCTTTATCTTGATGTACGGAATGTTATTTCTGTTTTGAAGATGCAAGTGAATAGATATGTTTTTTTAAGTTAGCTAACTGCTAACAAAACATATTGACTGATGTGGCATAGCATTGTTTGTCTGTTACCTTTGTTTGTGATGTCCTCCAACATGTGAGCTAGTAATTTTATTAACTACACATTATAAGTAAATTGCAAAGTCCTAGCCTTTATTACAATGCATGTCATCTGGGAAATACATTTAAACATGCTCTTAAATCCTCCATCCGTCTACCTTTCATCAGCGCCTAAGGGTGTGATGCAGAGACCAAGGAAATCATGTTCGTAACTCTGCATGCTATCCCACACCCATGCCTCTTCTAATATCCTTAATTGTCATGCTGGTAATTACCGCATAGGGACCTCATATTGCGCGTATGCCCAGGAGCCAATCATTTCCACCTCCTTCATGCAATCCATGCCACATCTTCCACTGCATGCATTCCAGTTTGATTACTGCATGCATGCATTGCTCATGCGGTGGAATCGGAAGGAAACCTTAGACATGCAAACTAACTAGCTACGAGTATCGAGGTGGCAACTGAAAGACACTGGTTATTTGTAGAAAAAGCTTTTGAGCTTAGGCACCGGTGAAAGGTAGACAGAGGATGTGTTTATGATAGATATATGAAAATATACATATGTGTTTCTCAAGGGGCTCATATTCTATTACAACTCATAATTATGGTTTTGGCTAGATCACTTTCATCCTACTTGAATACCAAATCTTTCTATCACTTTGATGGAGAATGATAATGCTGATTCTGAAGGCAACAAAGAAAAGTTGTCCCTGCTGGCGTTTGTACCACCTTTGGTGCCAGGCTCTAACCATATGAGTATGTACACTTCGTTCTGTCGGTTCTCACCTCAGAACCAAAAATCAATCCTGAACTCTGGAACTGAACGTATAATACCCTGAAGCTCTCAACCATGCAAAATACCCCTTCTAAACAGACTCGATGAATGTATGTTGTGTAGACAGTAACCATTGGATGATACATGTAAAGCTTTCAGATCATGTTGATAGGCAGGAGGTTTCACCTTTGCCACAGTCCAGTGGTCCGTATCGGAATTTTTGAAATTTATTTATTTGTTCATTTGGATGTCACGTCAAGATGTGCCTCTTGGATAGGGTGTATGTTTCGATGTACCTACCTTTCCGAAAAGGGAATACATAGCTAAAATTTTGAATTTATTCTTTGGAAGGTTAGCTTCAGTGTGCCGAAGCTTGACGTGAAGTTCAGATACATGCATGAAGGGCTTAGTGTTGACAATCATGTTACGGGGATCCAGTTTACTTGTGCAAAATCCCTACCACAGGAAGATTTAGAGGAAGCAACACCACACTTTGATGTTCATATTGATCTTAGTGAAATTCATGTAATTTTCTATCTCCTTACACCTAACAGTCATATTGTTCTTATTGGTAGCTATTCCTCAATCAATAATATATGTCTCGTCCTTCCAGTTAGTTAGAGAAGGATCAAACTCTCTATTGGAAGTTCTTAAAGTTGCTGCAGTAGCTTCTTTGGATATCCCTATGGATGTAAGTATCCTACACCTAAGTTGGCTGATAGCGTTGTGATACCTTTTAGAGCTTTGAAACAAATCTTTCATTCAGTCGTATCTTCCTATTAGAAGGCTTTGTTGTTGTTGTTTTTGTAGGCGTATCTTCCTATCAGAGCGGAGATCGATGCCAAGCTTGGCGGCACGCAATGCAATGTCATGTTAAGCAGATTGATGCCATGGGTGCGGCTTCATTCATTGAGAAGCAAAGGAATGAAGCTTTCCAAGAGAGACTCTCATCAAGAAATTTCTCAAACAAAGGAGATCAAGCCAATTCTGTGGACTTGCACAGTTTCTGCCCCAGAAATGACTGTCATGCTTTACAGTCTTAATGGATTGGTATTGTACCATGTAAGTTCTCTAAGTCATAATGAGAATAAGGTCTGTCCAATCTGTAAATGGTTGTGTGGAAGTGCACATGTTTCGCCATTTACCTACTCAATGTGGATGGTTTTTGTTGGTTACAAACACCATTTCTCTGTTGAGGCATTGTGTGTTGCAGATGCTGAATCGCATTTGCAAAAATTTATTTATTTTGTTTATTATATGTAATGTTCATGTGTAATTCATTTTACATACATGCACACTATGGGAAAATAGTGGAGAAGTTTGTTGAGCTTTTACCGTACATACATGCTAATGTGGCTATTGTGGCTTAGCTCGCACGATGGATCTGCAGATGTAGTCCAATTACACTTGGTTCTCTATTGCTTTTTGTAGCATATATTTGACAGATGAATGCTCAGACAGGAAAATCAGCCTGCTTTTTCATGTCTGAACATCATGTTATCATGACGGAGTAGAACATAAATTAAGACATGTTCCTGGAAGCTAGCATTTGAATATATAAGCATCATTTCTTGTGTTATTATTCGCATTCTATAAGCTGTTACCAACTAAGTATAAGCATCAGCTTCCCTTCCTGTTTGCAGGCTTGTTCCCAATCATCACATTTGTTTGCAAATAATATTGCAAGCAAGGGGATTCAGATACACACAGAACTTGGTGAGTTACTGGTGCACATGGAGGATGAATATAGGGAATTCTTGAAGGAAAGCATATATGGCGTTGATACTTGCTCTGGCTCCCTTATGCATATTGCTCGAGTTAGCCTTGATTGGGGATACAGGGATGAGGCCCAAGATATGATTGAAAGTAGGAAGCTTGTATTTTCTATTGATATTAGTGAAACCAAAGTGAAATTTGGCTTCAAGCATTTGGAATCACTCATACTCAATTTTATGTCCTTTAAGACTCTATTTAAAAGTCTTCAGCCATCTGGTGAAAGGTCTAAAGAAAAGAATTTGGAGCATACAGGGAAAAAGAAAAGAAAAGGTGTGAACATATTGAAAATATGCTTACAGAAGTTCTCTATTATATACTGTGGTGAAGCAAGCATAGTAAACATGCCAATTGCTGACCCTAAGCGTGTGAACTATGGGTCTCAAGGTGGGCAAGTTATTGTTAGTGCTTCTGCTGATGGCACACCACGGAGGGCAACTATAACTTCAGTTTTACCAGGCAATAACCGCCACTTGAACTTCTCTACTGCTTTAGCAATATCTCATCTATCTGTCTGTATAGACAAGGAGAAGAAAACAACAGAAGCTGAATTAGAACGGGTGAAGACAATCTATGAGGAATTTCCAGAGAACTGTAGCTCTAGTGTCAAAGTAACTTTACTAGATATGCAGGATGCTAAAATTGTTCGCCGATCCGGTGGCGTTACAGGAGTTGCTGTTTGTTCCCTCTTTAGAGCTACAGACATAAATCTGAGATGGGAACCCGATGCTCATCTAGCACTGTATGAGACGTTCATCCGTTTGAAGCATTTCCTACATCATAGCAAGTTGCAAAATTCTGAAAAACTGTTCAATGAAGTTGGCAATACTAAAACGAATGAACATTACAATGTAACTGCTAGTTCAGTTAAATCACAGAACCCCAACAGAAGAGGGTCAGTTTTTGCAATAGATGTTGAGATGTTAAGGCTATCTGCTGAACTCGCGGATGGTGTTGAAGCAAATATGCATGTGCAATCTATCTTCACTGAAAATGCTAAGATAGGTGTGCTATCTGAGGGCTTTTCCCTGAGTCTTAATGGTGCTAGAGTTCTAAGTAGCACACGCATACAGATCTCCTGTATTCCGCTCGGTACTGGAAGTTTATGTGAGATTGAGTCATCATCCAAAAGAGACTGGGTTGTTCAAGGGTTAGATGTCCATATTTGTATGCCTTACAGGTTACAATTGCGTGCTATAGAGGATGCTGTTGAAGATATGATTCGAGGCCTAAAGCTTGTCTCGTCTGCCAAAGCAAGTCTATTGTTTCCTGATGGGAAAGAAAAGTCGAGAAAGGTTAAATCAGGAACACCCAAATTTGGATCGATAAAGTTTGTTTTACGTAAACTGACAGCAGATATAGAAGAGGAACCAATCCAGGGTTGGCTTGATGAACATTACCATTTGATGAGGAACAAAGTCTGTGAGCTAGGTGTTAGGTTGAAATTTCTTGAAGACGCTATATCAGGAAGTTTAGATCCCAGCAACTGCGGCTCTGAGAGGAAAGTTATCTATGATGGCATTGAAATTGACATTCATGATAAGGCAGCACTTCAAAAGTTGCAGGAAGAAATCCATAAACAGATATTTCGGTCATATTATGCAGCTTGTCAGAAGATGGTACCTTCAGAAGGGTCAGGGGCATATTCAAAAGGTTTTCAAGCTGGATTCAAACCAAGTTCACAGAGAGCCTCACTTCTTTCACTTTCTGCTTCTGAACTTGATGTTACTTTGACCAGGATAGATGGTGGAGATATAGAAATGGTTGAATTTATAAAAGGGCTTGATCCTGTCTGCCAGGAGCAAAACATACCATTCTCTCGACTTTATGGGAGTGATATTTCTGTTCTTGCAGGGTCATTGGTCATAAAACTGAGAGATTATACTTCCCCTCTCTTTTCCTCTGTCAATGGGAAATGTCAAGGCCGTATTGTGCTTGCCCAGCAGGTTAGTACCAACAGATTCTTTTTTTCTTTCCTGGTAGAACTATTAAGATTAATACATGGAGAGGGCTATGACTATGTGCTTTTGGATAACTCAAACTATGTTAGGTTTTGACATGGATTTCAGTTAGCTTACCATGGTACCTCCTCTGTGCTGAACTACACAACTTGACATGTTCTTTTGACGCATGAGTTAAATTTATGTTCCTATGTATTTCAGTATTCTTTCCATTATCATGCATACCCAATTGAATACTCCCTCTGTCCCAATTTATAAGTTGTTTTGGAGTTGTGCACGGGAATTAAGAAAAGTTGAAAGGGTGGGATGTGCTGAAAACGAGGAGATAGAGATAGAGATAGAGAGAGAAGTATTGGGAAGAGAGTATATCGGGAAGCAAGAATGACTTGTATTTTGGGAAAACTGAAGGGCTCCAGTGACTTGTAATTTGTGATTGAAGGAGTATGTAGTTTAACTGGTTGGCCAGCTGCTAGGAAGCAGATTGACACTCCCTCAGTAGCAAGGTGGCAACTTTGGTGCTGATGGGAATTGGCCTGATTACTGCTACTATTATTGGCGACCCAGTAATTAGCAGTCCGAGACCTAGGGTTGATTTGTATTGACCATGTCTTTCAATTAAAACGCTTGAGTGGGGCAGATAAAAATATAAGGGATCATTTTTTCTCATCTCTTTAATATAAAGATACGTATCTCACTTGCATATTTGAGAAAAGAACAATTGAAACAGTTGCTGTTTTCTGTTTGATGAGGCTCAGTACGCAAGTGATTCACAATGAAATTTGTGATAATGTGATTTCAATCATGGTTTGTTACTCAGTTTGACAGCCCTTCAGATCCGGAGATCCAATTATATGCATCTAATTTCAGCTTGCATTTTGGTATGGTGCTATACGAGTATATAATATTGAATAAATAAGATTCACAACATCTTAATAACTAATAGTTTGATAACTCAAATTTGCATGCACATTTAACTTTGCAAGTCAGTTTGTGGTTGTCAGTGCTGGTTACAGGTGGAACAGGAATTTGTAAAAGTTAAATTATTCAGAATGGCATGTGACTTACTATATGCTTATATCCATCCTGGTTTGTCCCTCTAATTGCATCTACTCTCAGGCAACATGTTTTCAACCCCAAATACCCCAGGATGTATATATTGGAAGATGGCAAAAAGTCACGATGCTACGTTCTGCTAGTGGTACTACACCAGCAATGAAAATGTACTCTAATTTGCCCCTTTATTTCCAGAGGGGGGATATATCTTTTGGAGTTGGTTATGAACCATCTTTTGCTGATATAAGTTATGCATTTCAAGTAGCCCTGAAGAGAGCTAATCTTAGCACCAGGGCTAGTGCTTCCGGACCAACTATCCAACCACCTAAAAAGGAACGTAGCTTACCATGGTGGGATGACATGAGATACTACATCCATGGAAAGATAGTCTTGTATTTCAACAAGACCACATGGAAGTTCCTGGCAACAACTAACCCTTATGAGCATGCTGACAAACTCCAAATTGTTTCTGAAAACATGGAGATCCAGCAGACTGATGGGCATGTGGATATTTCTGCAAAAGAATTCAAGATGTACATAAGCAGCTTAGAGAGTATTATGAAGAATTGCAGCCTAAAAGTTCCATCTGGTGTGCCCAGACCCTTTATATATGCTCCTTCATTCTCCCTGAATGTGATTATCGACTGGCAGTGTGAGTCTGGGAATCCGTTAAATCATTATTTGCACGCACTCCCTGTTGAGGGGGAGCCACGGAAGAAGGTTTATGATCCATTTCGATCTACTTATCTCTCTCTCAGGTGGAACTTTTCCCTTAGACCGTTGCAAGCACAATGTGATAATAGTTCATCATCTTCCTGTTATGGAAACAGCTCGATGCTCTGTGGATCCATCTCTGGTAGTTCTACAATGGCTGATGCTGAATTCCCTACCATGAATCTTGGAGCCCATGACCTTGCATGGGTTTTCAAATGGTGGAGCTTAAATTACAACCCCCCTCACAAACTGCGTTCCTTCTCTAGATGGCGTCGTTTTGGTATTCCTCGGGCTGCTAGATCTGGTAACCTTTCACTGGACAAAGTTCTGGTTGAATTCTTTTTACGGGTTGATGCTACTCCCTGTTGCATTAGACATGTAACTTTAACTGATGATGACCCTGCAAACGGCTTAACATTTAAGATGTCAAATTTGAAGTATGAGTTGTGTTACAGTCGAGGTAAACAGCACTACACGTTCGATTGTAAGCGTCAACCGCTGGACCTTGTTTATCGCGGTTTTGATCTTCACAAGCCAGAGGTTTTTCTAATCCGAAATAATAACTTGTCTTCAGTTGATAGTGTATCGAAAGTAAAGACTACCACTCAGCAGTCCATGGGCAAATTTGTTCCTGACAAGTTCAACTTGGGTAACATACAAGAAAAACATGGGGATGGCTTCCTCTTATCTTCGGATTATTTCACAATAAGAAGACAAGCTCCTAAGGCAGATCCTGATAGACTTATTGAATGGCAGGATACTGGTAGGAATCTTGAGATAACATATGTCAGGTCTGAGTTTGAGAATGGTAGCGAAAGTGACCATACTCTATCTGAGCCTAGCGATGATGATGATGGTTTTAATGTGGTGCTTGCGGATAATTGTCAAAGGGTATTTGTTTATGGCCTTAAGCTTTTATGGACTATTGAGAACCGAGATGCAGTTTGGTCATGGGTCGGAGGAATTTCCAAAGCGTTTGAATCTCCAAAGCCATCTCCTTCACGACAATATGCACAAAGGAAGATGATCGAAGAAAGGAATGCTGAGGGCTCTAGATTGATGCAAGATGCTGCCTCTTCCATGCACATTAGTGCTCCACCAGCCCAACATGTTGAATCTTCAGGTTCATCTTCAGTGATGCGTAGCAAAGGGAATCGTTCCTCTGATATGGCTGGTATGCTTAAACCTCATGTTGAACCAAAAGTAGCAAACTTCAGTCATTTCTATCATTTCAGTCAAGTGAAAAACTTTGGTATTGTTTTAAATTATTGTGACCTTTGTTACTACAGTGAAGCATGGCATCTTCGACGATTTCAATGATGAAGGGGAGCTCCAATTCATGGTCAATGTTATCAAACCCCAATTTAACCTACATTCTGAAGAAGCCAATGTAAGTTATTTCAGAAATATGTTTTTTTCTGTTTTTCTCAGTTGTGAGTTTTAATTATGGATATTTCTTTCATCTATGGTATGATTAATAATATTATCATGTAAGTCGTTTACAAAACGTTTTGGCCATTTTACACAGTATTGTATTGCTTCTCTTTCCTAGGCTTTCACTAACCAGTTCCCGTGATTGTGGCTGGCAACATGAAGAAACCCACTCATAAAGTAGTCTAGGGGTTGAAAAATGAAAGGTTTGAAGTTGATGATTAAGAAATGTATCATGCATGGAACTAAGCTACATGTTTTATGTAACAGGGGAGGTTTCTACTTGCTGCAGCTAGTGGGCGTGTGTTGGCTCGTTCATTTCATTCAGTTGTTCATGTTGGGAAAGAGATGTTGGAGCAAGCATTGGGAACAAGCAATCTACACATTCCTGAGTTACAACCTGAAATGACCTGGAAAAAATTTGACCTCTCAGTGATTCTTGAAGATGTTCAAGCTCATGTTGCACCCACTGATGTGGACCCTGGTGCTGGCCTGCAGTGGCTTCCTCGGATTCTAGGTAGCTCTGAGAAATTGAAGCGCACAGGTGCCTTGTTGGAGAGAGTATTTATGCCTTGCCAAATGTATTTCCGTTACACTAGACACAAAGGTGGAACTGCAGACTTGAAGGTAAAGCCCCGTACCTTGGCAAACATTAACTAATACATGATGAAGTGATTTATGTGTGTTGTTAATTGATTTCGTATTTGATGACCTAGGTCAAGCCACTAAAGGAGTTACGCTTTAATTCTCCAAACATCACGGCGACAATGACTTCACGCCAATTTCAAGTTATGTGGGATGTGCTTAGCAATCTTCTATTTGCAAGACTTCCCAAGTGAGTCAACTTCTCTGGATTCCATGGATTCTTTTTTATTTCCTCATGTTGTGTACTCCAATTTGGTCCTTGTTGGGCCAGTGTTTTGCGTTCTTTTTTCAGCCTAATCGTTAATAATTACGAGGTCAAGAATATTAGCTAATATGTCAGTATAAAAGTATGGGTTTGGAATGAACATGGACATTTGAATTTCTGTTTTGTAACATGTAGTGGTGGTAGTGACAAAATAGAAAAGTTCGGTTCATGTTGAACATGTAAGCGCCTGCATTCAGCTCCACTCTTCTGTCTGAGTCATGCCGAGAGGTCCCGTACCAGATCCAACTCCTGCCCGGTGGTGGCTGCTCAGTTTCTTCTTTCAGCTAGTGATGGTGACCAGATAGAGCCAATGTGTGTTTGTGCTGGTGTTGGGTTCAATCCCATTACTTCATTGCACATCCAGATCTGATCACCATGGGTCTACTCTTCACGCCACCATTAATTTGAAGCCCTTCTGCTGCTATTTTTCTGTGTTCGGATCTTGCAGCTCCCTTTCTCCTTTAAGATTGCATTGCATAATTTTTTGACTGATTGCCAGCTTCCCATAGAGTAGGGGGGGGGGGGGGGGTTCTCCTGCAGGCGCGCAGCAGCGGGGTCCCCTGGCCGGCGTGTGCAGGGGGCGGCGGAGCTTGTGGACAGTGTCAGGTGGGTGACGGGGTCCCCTAGCTGGCGCGCTCAGGCAGAGGAGCTCCTAGGCAGCCGGTGACGGCAATGGGGGCTGGAGCAGGGTGGCGGCTCGTAGATCTGGAGATATAAGTGGAACCGAGCACAGCCTCTGACTAATGAAAATATCCAAATCTCTGTTCTACATGATGGATATCCGTATCTTTGTTCTACATGACGGTCATTGATGTCTTCTTGTCTCTTGATGATATAGGGATTAAATCTTTGTATACCTAAAATAAGACCTCTTCTGCCACGTAGGATCTACTCATTGAAACATGTGTTACCGGACATGAATCTCGATTCCACTTTGACGACCTTCTTTCCAGTCATGAGAGGGTCTCTGAGATTAGACCAAACGTTCCAATCATTATGATGTCTCGTCAACACATGACACATGTGCATGTTTTAGATTTCTCAATTAAGGCATCCTTACCCTTGTCTTGACTTTAGTGATATAGATGCTTTGCACTGCCCTTTAGTGAGGTTCTCGCATAATTTTGATCAAATGTATTAAATTAAATTCATGTTGGTTAAAATTTCCTGCACAGACCTAGGAAAAACAGTCTTCAGTATCCATCAGATGATGAAGATGTTGAAGAAGAGGCTGATGAAGTTGTCCCTGATGGAGTAGAGGAAGTTGAGCTTGCAAAAATTAATCTCGAACAGACAGAAAGGGAAAGGAAGTTATTGCTTGATGATATAAGATCCCTCACAGGAACTGTTGATATTCAGAGTGAGCAATGTCATTCTGCAGAAAATGGTGATTGTTTATGGATGATCAACAGCGGGAAGACTTTACTGGTAAAATTTCGGATTTGCTCAGCATATATCAAAATATATCATTTTATTGCTGTTTCTTGCAGTGTTCAGTAAGTGGTTATTATTATTGTTGTCACTGGTAAAACTTTGAATCTTTTGGGTTTCACGACTAGCCTAACCCAACTTGCTTGGGAATATAAGAGGCTTTGCTGCTGTTAGTAGGTTGTTAGTAGTGTTTTTGTTGTTAAGAAACTATATTATCTCGACAGAGAAATAAGACCTACTTATCTGGGTGTAGAATAATTTGTGTACAATATTTGATCAATTTCATACTGTATTCAGGTGGAAGGGCTGAAGAGAGATCTTGTAAATCTACAGAAGTCGCGCAGATCTGCATCTTCAGCATTAAGGAAAGCACTTCAAAAAGCTGCGCAGTTACGCTTGATGGAGAAAGAAAAGAACAAAACCCCTTCTTGTGCCATGCGGATATCTATGAAGATTATCAAGGTTTTATGGAGCATGCTTGCAGATGGAAACACTTTTGCAGAAGCTGAGATCAATGATATGGTGTGTTTAAAGTTTGATGTAGTAACTTTTTCAATTTTCTGATGTCTTTTTGTTTGCTTTTGTTGTGCTATTTCATTGTGAATGCGCCTGTATCTTTTGGCTGTCATCATGGTTTCTCTTTAAGGATGAATGTTTACAGACATGAAACTATGTTTCTTGGAATTTTTTTTATTGAGGGGCTCTTTTTGTTGTTCAATCATAATACTTGATTTACATTTCAGGTATGTGATGTCGATCGGGATTACAAAGACATAGGGGTCGCTCGCTTTACAACTAAGCACTTCGTTGTGAGAAATTGCATGCCCAATGCTAAATGTGATACATTGTTGTCTGCTTGGAACACACCTCCAGAAAAGTAAGAAAGTGTCGCTTTATTTCCTTGATTTGTTGGTTTTTATAATTATGTTGATATGTGTGTGTATTATTGAAACTTCTAAATAAAATTCTGAATTCAGCCCGTAATTTCATCCCATGATCTTTCATTACAATTGTCAGCAGTTTTGTTCTTTTTTGTTTCTACTGGTTCATGGAATTTAGGTTCTCAATCCTGTTAAAGAAGGGGATTCAATTAAGTTATTACTTACTTCTTTTATTTTTTATTTGCAGAGGTGTCATGCTCCGTGTGGATGGTAAGCAAGGTCCTCCTAAGGATGGAAATTCGCCGCTTGAACTCTTTCAGGTTCGTTTAGCTAAGGGAAAGGGTCAATTTTGTGGCTTCATGCGTTTCATCCAATTATTACATTTTAGCTGTGGGAAATGTCCAGTCAAGTTCTTGTTTGGCCATAATAATTCAAGGTAGCCGTATCTTCAGTCGCATTTATTGTATTACACGATAAACATATAAAAAATTGTATGAATGCCTTTGATGAGCTAGTATGCAGTAAACAGGGCATGGAAGAGAAAAGTGTTAGGACAAAAGTTAAATGTCTTAAGTTTGCATATAAATCTACTTATCATTTTAACGGACCAATCTAAACATTCATGAAAAGTTTCTTCGGACAGAAGATGTTTGTTTTCTTTCTTCGTTTCTTTTTTCCTTTTTTTTTCTTGTGCACTCCCCTTGGTGGTACGGATGGAGCATTAGTAACGCAGAGTGCTTTTACTTTTGTCTACTTGCTGTCAGTAGATAATTCTCTGCTCTAAATTTGTCATGATTCTATCAAAATCTAGGTGTAAGTGTAATTGAGTGTATTGCTGTTTAACGTGTGTGCTTTTAGGCTTTGTTTGCGGTTGCCTTGTAGGGCTGCGGAATCTTTTCTGTAGAATTATTTTCCATTTCTTGTTTGATTTCTTTTGTAAAATATTCTAAAAAGATGCTCTGAGGAAAACTAACTACCAAACGTAGGAAATAAATAAGCATTTTTAAAAAAGCTGTTACAGTGCTAAAAGGAGCCTCATTAACCATGTTTTCTTCAGGTGGAGATATACCCCTTGAAAATCTATCTATCTGAAGCGATGTATAGAATGATGTGGGATTATTTCTTTCCTGAAGAAGATGATTCACAACGACGGCAGGTATTATGTAAATGATGTTCTATTTTAATCATTGCTTGACCGTAAGTGTTCTTATTTCTGATATGTATTTCCTTTTTGTCTGGATGAAAGGATATTTGGAGAGTTTCAACATCAACTGGACCCAGAAGAACAAGAAGGCTATCTTCTGGTGTTGATGCTGTTACTTCCAGCAGCTATTCTGTCAGAGAACAGGACCTTCCTGGGAAATCAGGAACGACAATACATGCATCTACAAGTGTCTCAAGCTGGCATGGTTCACATGCCGACAGCTCGCAGGTGAGTTACCTTCCATTATATGAATACTAAATATAAGAGGTATACAATACATATATATCAGTATTTGTTGTAAGTGTATGCATGTGTGTTTTTCAAAATAGTGATATTGAAACTTTCTGCATTATCACAAGTGCCTTGCGACCCCCTCCTCTAAGGTGTTCGATGGAACTAATGGGGTGTTGGCGCAGTTGGCTAGCGCATAGGTCTCATAGCTGTTGAATGATCCTGAGGTTGAGAGTTGCGCGTCTCACCCCAACCATCTGAAGTGATGACGATGATTTCATGGGTTGTCACAGGTGTCTGATCACCGAATGATGAGAGCCCTACTGAGATTCACAATTGGCAAACAAGCTCTTAGTTTAGTGGTTAAGACGCCTTAGTAGAACCAGTCTTTGGTATAATTCCCTGTGGGTGTGAATTTTTGTGCTGAGGTAAAAAGTGTTACTCATTGTCATTGGTTCCTGATCGTGGTGGTGCACACGAGTTGGACTGACCTGTGTGTTGGAATCCTTGTGTATGGGCTGGTCTCAAAGCATGACTAAAAATATCTTATCCATAGGGGACGGACCCTCGCGATGTAGGGAGCTAGCTTTTGTTACATTTCTCACCATGCTATGGTTGAGCTCTCTATCAATACATTACTGTCGGGGCTTTCTTTCCCCCACATCGAGTTTTAAAGGTGTTTGATGGCATCTAATTTTATTACAATTGTACTAGTTCGGGAAAGGCGAGCCTTGGCTCAATGGTAAATCTATTGGCTTGTGACCAATGAGGTCATGGGTTTGAATCTGGAAAACAGCCTCTTACAGAAATTGGGGAGAGGCTATGTACAAAATACCCAAAGTGGTCGGACCCTGCGCAAGCTGGAGCTGCATGCAGCAGACTATCCTTTTTTAATGGTTTAGTCTCAGCTGTATGATCTAATCGTAGTGAGAATATATTGTATTAATGTATAGAAATCATCTAAATGCTTTTGTATTCAGGTCTCGAAATTGCAGAGTCTAAAGGCCAATATGGTATGTGGTTCACAACAAGAGTTACGGCGGACATCTTCATTAGAAAAGAATTGGGAGGAGAGCACAGCAGAAAGTGTCACAAATAATGTTGTATCACTGGTGAATTCTGCGATTGTTTCTTCAAAAGGAGATTTGAATAATTTTACGGCAGAGAACAATGTTGTGGGAACTGAGATGTGGAAGGGTAAAATGAAAGATTCTAAGCCTACCAAGTCTGGCCGTTTATCTCATGAAGAAAAGAAAGTTGGGAAATCCAATGATGAAAAGAAGACGAGACCTAGGAAATTGATGGAATTTCATAACATCAAGATTAGCCAGGTTAATACATTTCTGTAGGGGCTTCAGTAGATGCTGTAAGCAGTATATTTACTTTGATTATTGCTGGCGTTGTAGGTTGAACTTCTAGTTACGTACGAGGGGTCAAGGCTGGCTATTAATGACCTAAGGCTGCTTATGGATACTTTCCACCGTGTACAATTTACTGGTACATGGAGGCGACTGTTCTCGAGAGTCAAGAAACATATCATCTGGGGAGTTTTGAAGTCTGTCACTGGAATGCAGGCAAGTCTTGGATGCGCATTTCTTCCTTCTTACAAAATTGTGCTTAAATGATTAGCCTTTTTATAGTCTTGTCCACATGTCAACCATTTGTTTGTCAAAAGGAAGCTTAACTCATCGGACATGTTATGCTTTCTGTTAGGTTTTCATTATATCTGGTACAGGCACATATGACCCTTTTTTTCCTTATGGAGCAGGGCAAGAAATTTAGCAACCAGAGGGAAACACATGATGGTGCTGTTCCTGATAATGATCTTAACTTGAGTGATAGTGATGTTGGTAATCATGGAAGGCCTGATCAATTTACCGCTTCATGGTTGAAAAGGCCTGGTGATAGTGCAGGGGATGGATTTGTCACCTCAATTAGAGGGCTTTTCAATTCGCAACGACGTAAAGCGAAGGCCTTTGTGATGCGGACAATGCGAGTTGATGGGAATAATAATGAGTACCACGATGAATGGAGTGAAAGTGACGGTGATTACCCTTTTGCTAGACAGCTCACAATTACAAAGGCAAAGAAACTCCTGCGAAGACACACCAAGAAATTCCGTCCAAGAGGGCAAAAGAACCCAGGTATCCTTCATATCATGGTACTTGGGTTCACTCTTGAGCTTCACTCTTCAGTAGGATATACAAATTTCTTTTCTTTTCTCCTCAGGTTTGGCATTGCAAGATTCTCTTCCATCTAGTCCTCGAGAGACAACACCATATCAAAGTGATTCGTCTAGGTCATCTTACGAGGACTTCCATGATTAGTAAAGCAAAGCAGGTAGACTGTGATTTTTTGTACTAAATAGTTGAGACCAGCAGAAGCTGATTTCAGGTTGTACAATTGTTGTATAATGCAATCATTTTAGATGGCACATCTGGATCGGGGTAATGCCGATGTTACATAAAACTTTTGTGATTCATATAATGATGCAGCTCGGGCTGCATAGCATTAGAAGAATCATGTGGCGGCGTCCTCTTGTATATAGTAGGACGCAGTGGAGGACTGCGCCGTGTTTGGAGGTAGCAATCAGCTGTAGCTTGAATACAGATGTAAAGTGATTAGAAATTATATCCGTAATTATATCATATGGCCTTAAGTTGAGAGGCCCCTTACACCTTTTTGTGTCAAATGAATCTTTGATTGATGAACCCAGGAACGTCAGAATTTCTGTGCATGTTTCGTCAATGACGATTGATCGATGTGTGATGATTATACTCAAAGAATTCAAATAAAGTTTGCTTGTGAAAATGGTTTATAAAAGGTTGCACTTACACTACGGTACGGACAGAAATATCAACGGATAATTATAATTCTTGTGAAACGCGTACTAATACCTTGGAGGATGCATTGTGTTTTTGCTTCAATATGTTAAAGCTGTATGAAATTAAGCAAATTTCGTGATAAATGAATACATTGCAAGTTCTTCGCAGAACTGATTCACAGCTGTTTGAACGGCTCTGTTTAAGATGCATCTGCTCATAGAATGATAGAAAGACTCGTGCCACCCTTGCCAAGCCCGCTCTGAATTGAAAGAAACGGGCATGGCGAGATAAGTATGTTTTCTTATACTCCATCAGTCTAAAAACTGTTTTGACTTTTAGAAATCAATATTTAACTATTCATCTTATTTAAATATTTTTCATAAATATAAACATGAGTAAGTTATGATTAAAGTATTTTTAGTAATAAAAAATGCATAATAATGAAATAAATAATATTTTTTCAGATTTTTTTAATAATATGAATAGTTAAATGTTGATGTCGAAATATTTAAAACGACACCTATTCTAGAACGAAGAGAATATATTGGTGAAGGTTCATTTACAAACAACATTGGCATATTAGTTTCCAATTAAATGGGTCCACTTGGAACAATCTCAACTTCATTTCCCAGGTAAAAACTACAAGAAAATGAAATGAATGACCAACTTATTAGTAGTAATATCAAAACAGAGGAAAAGATGAAACCAGCAATTGAGGGCATTCTAGAGACCCCGCTTTCCTAGCCCGCAACTATTAAGGCCGAACCGACGAGCTTCTGGCGCAAGGCGAGTTGTCACTGTGCTAACTGTAACTGTCTTGGTTGCAAATTAGATTAATGCTTACAAACAAATCTTATAAACTATTTATAAACTATTTTTAAGGAGCAGTGAACCCAACACATGGAAATATAGTTTTTTTTTTAGTAGTGCGTAAGTAGTTTGTAAAATTTTGTTTGTAAGTGTAGACATCTCTTTCTCACAAACTGCAGAGATCTAACTTGACTCATACGCACGTCAATTATCGCTATTAGCTCACATGGATTGTTGCTTAAAATTTGCGTGGAAAGCAGCCTTTTAGCGGCAGCGAAAAATGTTAACTGAATCGTGTCTTGGTTAAACAGTCATCAAACTAGCGTTCTGAAGACTCGAGTGCCACTGACTTTTTCCGAGTGTTGCACATGAAGCGAAAATGTGAAAACTTTCATGGAAATTTCCAATTTCCCTGGTGCAGTGCACTTCGGGAAAAAAATGCAAGACGTGGCCTATATGCATTGCAGACTCTTAAAGGGAAAAGATCATGGGCACACACCTACTCACGCGAAACATAAGTCTCCCTGCCACAGAACTTTCAACTTTTCATGTGCGTGACAAATGCTCAAGAGGGCTACACCAGTTTCTGTGGCTGTGCCGTGTAGCAAGTTACAAGTTGCAAATCTGAATGATCTGATACTCCCTCCATTTCAGTTTTGGTTCGGGTACAAAATTCTTTTTATAAGTTATTTTGGTTCGGGTACGACAATTAAGAGTGAAAAAAGTGAAATGTTTTGAAAAACAGTAAGAAGATAGAGTAAACATATATTAAAAAGAAAAAAATATATCTCAAAAAGTGAAAACGACTTATAATTACAGTTTTTTACTTGAATCCCTATATACAAAGATTGATTTTGTGGTTACATATGGCAAAGTTTATGTTGACTTCTGTTACTTTTTACGTACTATAGATACAGTTAATATAAATTGTTTTCACCCCAGACGAACCAGCCATGTTTTTAAAGCTTTTCGAACTCATAACACTGTAGCTAAATAGCCATGAGCCAAAGCCGACCAAAGCCGTGCCAAAGAGGCCCATAATATGCACGTTCGCTCGTCCCTTTTGCATTACCCCCGTGCAATATTACCTTCGAATACTCATGAGAGCAGCAACCAGTTTCTCGAGATCGTCTATGTTACACAGCGACAGCTAGAGCGTGACAATAGCCGTCTCGGGGACCACAGTCAACAATGGTTTTTTTAAAGGATTACTGAACGTTTCACAATACTAACTGATCGAGTCTCTATCTCCACCTTTAAAGCACAGATTTTTTTATATACATACTCTACTTGGCAAAACATCCTAATAAAAATAGGTTAAACTATATGCACACAACAAAATACACTTACAATTATCCTTTTTACAAATTTAACAAATAAAATCTCTACACAAACACCCGTTCTTTCGAATCTCTCAAATCTTGAACCCACAAAGATCATCTTAACAAAATACAACTACTCAAAACAAATATATATGAGATCTAAACAAAGTTATTGAAAAAAAATTCATTTCATGTCATCCCTGCCATCCGTCTGTTAATTTATAGTAAACAATGAGAAACTTCAAATTTTAATACTAATATGTTATTTTCTTAAGTTTATATTTTTCCCTAAACTGTAGGGATGTCCGGATATCGGAACTAGTAGAAATAAATTGCCACTGAAGGCTGTGTCATATTACGTGCAAAAAGTCTTAAGGTGTGGCTTTGCGAAATATTAACACCATAAAATATATAGGTTATGACACAGGCCTCAAAACCTGAAGTTCTATGGAATTACAATTTGGAACAATAAAACCCAAAATTCTATGATATTTACTCAATAAAGCTTTTGGACGTGTAAGAGATACAATGTGAAAGGATGAAAAATGACTTCAGAGAAATGTGGGTCCCACGTGCAAGCAATATGGAGCAACCCACATAAATACCAATATGGGAACTAGCATAAGCATGGAAAGTAGCCTAAGAGGCGGCGCACAGTGCAAAAATTGGCATGTACTAAGAGACTATGCATGAAAAGAAAGATGGAAAGGGTCTAAATTAGAAATCTCGATACCCTAGTGGATAATGGTAACCATAATATTATCCAGCGCTAGCAAAGTAGCAAGCAACCGAAACCAAAAACATCTACAGCACCACATTACAGCAGTTCCTACACAAGCCGTTTTATTGCTATCGTACCACACTAAATTAAAAGAGCTTACCTCCAGCCACGCTGTTACTTTCATACAACATGAGGAACTGAACAAAATCAGAGGGAAGTGGATATAAAAAAGCTTACATCTAGCTCAGTCATTTTCTACTTGAATTTTCCCAATTGTGGGCAGAGAAAACGGGCAAGCAATGAAAGACTAATACAAGGGCTGATTATTCATAAGTTAACACAACAGAAAGGGAAGGGCTGAACAAAGGAGGGATGATCACTAACATAGAAGGGCCACACTAGGCATAGCAACTCTGGAATAATAAGCCCTTGCTACCATCATTGTGTTTCAACTCAGTCAGACACTTTTTCCAATCCAAGAAATACTGACCTTCCAATCCCCAATCACTGTGTTGATATGATATGAGCACACCGCAACAGGCATTGTGGCATCAATACCTTGTCGATAGGTGAGCACGAATGCTTACGGGATAATGAACACCAGTTATCTGTGAAAGCATAGATATCATTTCAAACAATGCTTCTGCACTTATGGTTTGCTTGAAATTATATAAAAATAAACAAATGTCCATAATCAATTGAATGTTCGTATAAATGTATTCCATCTTTTTGTGAACTGCCATGACCAAATCAAAACAAGAAGTCAGCAGTACAAAAAGCGGCAATGTATCTCATAGAAATGCAAATACAACTAGAAAATATCAAAAAGAGGACATAACCAGAGTAACACAGTTTTAACTCGCAAGGAGAAAAACAACTTACAAACACGGGCACTAAACTAAATGAAGTGAGAAGATTATATTACCTAGTTGACCAAAACCATGTCATCTCCAGCAGCCTTGGCAGCAACCACAGCTTCCAATTGTCTCCACGCAGATTCTCGTTGCTCCTGCGTCTCTTTGGCTTTTGCCTGTTTGTCCATGTACTGCTGCTGGCACTCTTCAAATAACTCACTGTCCATGTCCAAAAACATCTTGCGCACATTTGCCGTGAGACCGTGAACGGCTTGATTCCAGTGGCTCTGTATATTCCTCTCAAGAGCTTCAAATATAATTGGAAATATAACACCACGGTTTTGGGCTATCAAGCTTACAATGTGGTCATTGTTCCACAAGAACAAAGCTCGCTCAGCAACCTGACATGAAAATCAATAACAGTGCAAGTGTATCAGAGAGAAAGAAGTGGTTCAATATCACAAGAGCTGGATGTAGTAGTAGTTCAAAACAGTGAAATATTTATCAGATCCAGATATAGAGAGGGAATTTTAAGAAGGGGTAGCTTAAATAGAAGTAAGCTGCGTAGCAGCACCACAGCAGCCATGTCAGAGGCCTTAGTCCAATATGGAGGATACAGTGCTACTGAAACAGTTTAATGGATATATTTAATATCAAAATGTTGCAAAATATCGCTAAACTATTGTTGATCAAAACATCATAAAGGCATAGCATAGGAATGTGTCACTGCATGTGTATTATTGAAAATGTGCCACCTTGTTTTGGAGAAGAAGCTATGTCGTGGGATGACTAAAATTATACAGCTAAACCTAATCAGATAGCAAGTTACAGATGAATACAGCATTAACATGAAATACTAGAACAAGAAAAGACACACGTAGTCATGCACGGGTGCTTGTACAGTATTCTCAAGTAATCCAAACACATTATCATCCTGCAAATGACAGCTCAGAGAGCTGAAAGTAAAATAGAAGAGTGCTAAAAGTTGAAAACTGATTTATCAAATAAAAACATGGGAAACAAATAGGAAAATGGGACAGTGACAAGTCAGCCCTCTTCTAAGCTAACAGAAAACTCTCACAGCACTGCAAGATTGGAAACTCAACAACCTATGTGACTGAACGCTACAGGTGTCTTTTATATTTTCACAATTGCGCAGTTCTGATTGTCGCATAGGCAGGATGGAGGACATCCGATGATGGTCTTTAGTAATTTACCAAGGACTCAATTACAAAAGACCAACCCTGCATATTGCCAAACAGCCCTTGGAGGACATGCATGGACATTTAACTCAAACAACTACTATGTAAATGTAAGATCCTAAGCTGATGAAATGAACCTGACAGTAAATCAGAGAGCAGTGAAGTAATGAATTCAGTACCTGGAAATGAGAACTGTTAAGGCAGCGACCAATCTGCTTAAACAGTGGCACCATGCACCACTGGAACTCAGCAGGCTGGGTTGCCTCGAGCACTTCTTCGAGCTCTCCAAGAAACAGCACCTCCTTCTGGCAATTTGTAACTGGCCAGTATTTGAGTAGCCCTCTGATCACGGTGTCTGCCAGTTTGTAGTCCTTCTCAACGAACTGGACAATGCAATATGACAGCTGCTGGTGGTAGATCACAACAGATTTGGGCTTGTGCAGAGGGATGAGTGCACGAGAAAGGAACAGCTTGTGCTCCTCCTTCATTGGCAAGGCAAAGCCATTAATAATGCTTCCAAGAATCTCAAGGAGCTCACCTATGCCATTGTGGCGCTGTGTCTCGAAGATGAACCGGTAGAACACATTATTAATGGCCTTGCGGATGAATGGGCGGTGTACCATGAACTTGCCATAGATGCGGTGAAGAACTGTCTTGAGGTACTCGCGCTCACGGGGATCCTCGGAATCGAAGAGGTCAAGCAGGCGGAGCACAAAGGCATGATCCACGTACCGCTTGGCCACCTTAGTGTCCGTGTCGGGTGCCACAATGTATCGGAGCAGGAGCTCATAGACGAGCTGGAGGTGTGGCCAGGCAGGGTCAAGGTAGGGTTCCTCCTCCTCGTCTGGGGCCGCGCCAGGGTCGATCGCCGCTGCGGACTCATGCAGCGCAGGAGGCAGGGGGCGGAAGATGTTAGCCGAGATGGCCGCCACGAGCGCCTCCTGGACATGGTCCGGGAGGCGCGCCGGCGCGTTGCCGCCCGCCCCCTGCGCGGGGGCCTGCACGTAATCGACAAGCTCGAGGAGCGCCTGGCGCTTGGCCTCCTTCTCCCGCGGGTGCTTGAGCGAATCGGAGAGGTCGAAGAGCGAGGCGACAAGGCGGAGCTTGCGGAGGAGAAGACCCGGGCGGTCGGCAGCGGCGACGTCGCGGAGGAGCGGCAGGGGCTCGAGGAGGGGCACCGAAGACTGGGAGGCCGCCACCGCCACCTGGTTGGCCTGAAACGCGGCCGGCGCCAGGGGCGGCGATGTAGGCGAGGACGGCGTCGCCGCGGAGGCCCTGGAGGCGTGGTTGACGGTGACGGGCGCTGCGCCACCCGCGGCACCGCCTCCGCCCCCGGAGGACGATGAGGGCGCCGCAGGGCGTGGCGCGGGCTCAGCGCCGTCCCCGCGCGCTCCCTTGCGGTTGCCCCGCTTGATGATCTTGTTGAACATGGCGGATTAGGAGGCCGGCGGAGGCGGATCGGTCAATCGATCAGCCAAAAAATCCTTCTTCTTCCCTCGGGAGATTTGGAGATTGGAGGCCAGAGGGAGAGGGAGGAGGTGGGGCCAGGTGGCAGGCAGAGAGAGGGGTGAGGTGGGGTCAGCCGGTCAGGTGCAGCGACGACAGGGGCGGAGGCGCCATGGTGATGCTCGCTGGTGGTAAGGGGCAGGGGTAGACGGAGAGAGAAGGGGATCAATGGGAAAGGAAGAGGAAGGCTACCTGAGAAAGACAAATGGGGAATTTTCGAATTTGTTTTCCTTTTTTGGGTGTATTAAGTTTGTATTTATGGTAGGCGTTTATTTGGTATTTGTGAGTTACTTTTATCAATTTTCTGGTCCCCATGGCTGGATTGGCTTTGTTAACTTTCCCTCCCACTCAGAATAAGTTTAACTTATCTGTGATCAATGATTTTGATAAATTTAATTAATTTTAATAATATAAATTATATATATTAATAAAAATATTTTTTATTATAAATTTAAAAATATAAATACTAAATTTTTAAAGTTAATCGAATCTATAGAAATCATTGATCAAAATTTAAATATAAACTTATTTTCGATGGAGGGAATAGTCTATTTTTAAAATATCACCTATTGTCGACTTACTGTCTTGCATCGTCTGACTGTAATGTAAATACGTACATGTAAGATGACCTTTCAAATCTTATTAGTAAAAAAAAAATAATAAATTTTCAAAAGTGAAGATGATTTTGAAAAATTATTTTTTTTAACTAAAGAGGTTTACATGTAACCATATTTTTCTTATTTTACACCCGTAAAATCAAGCGCACCCTGATCTCCATCTCCACTTTAAAAATATAAGCCAATTGGTTTATCTTGATTCAAACGTCTTTGATGGTGAGTTCCACTTTTCCCTTCCTTCACGGATGAAAACCCTATTCTGCAGGAAAGAAAAAAAAAAGAAAGAACGGCTTGAGAGATCTAGAAAACATGGATAAAAAATATTTGAAAAAAATGAGAATATTGTTTGTGAATTATTAAAAAATTATCCAAAGAAATAATGGTGATCCGAACAAGATATTCTCCTATCAAAATAAGAATTGGAGATGCTTCCAAGAATGAAACAACCTCCATTTATGCTAGTTATGATACATGCTGATTTAGCGAGTGGTGTGTAAAACAACACTCAGATTCCACGTGGAGCGACAGCGACAATGCCAATGGTATTAAATCGGTTGTTCTCAATCCCAATTGTCAATTGTCAACCATGTTCATTGTTGATCCTCTTCTTAGAATTTTATACTCCTCCGATTTTAAAATATTGATGCCGTTCATTTTTAATATCAAGTTTGACTATTCATCTTATTTAAAAAATTTGTTCAAATATGTAAAAATTTATTATTATTTGATTTATCATTAGTAGAATTTAAATCAGAACTAATAATTTTACATATTAGAATAATTTTTGAATAAAATAAATAGTCAAAGTTGATGTTAGAAATCAACAATATCAATAATTTAAAACCGGAGAGAGTATATATCTATTTCAGGCAGAAGCGTGTCAAGATATTGTAGTGTTTTTATTAGTACGGTTCAAAATACTTAAGATCTTGTAAAATACTCCCTCCATTACAAAATACAAACATTTCTAGTTTATTCAAAGTCAAATTTTTATCAATTTTACCACTAATAATGTATAACTAATAATATTTTATCATATAAAAATTATATTTTTTTATTCATTATAAAATAAGTTTTCATAAAAAAATATTTTTACATTAAAAACTATGTAATTTGCTAGATATTATTAGTAAAAGTTAAAAGAGTTTGACCTTATTCAAACTTAAAAATGCTTATGTTTTGAAACGGAAGTAGTAAGCCTTTTTTATTTTATATTCTAGTTTAATAGTACTTTCATCGGTTTTAAAATATTAACACCATTGATTTTTAACGTCAACTTTTGACCATTCATCTTATTTAAAAAAATTATTCACATTTGAAAAATTTTGCTATTATTTACTTTATCTTAGTGGTATTTAAAGTATGACTAATAATTTTACGTATTCGAACAAATTTTTTTAATAAGACAAATGATTAAAATTCATGTTAAAAGTCAATAATGTGAATAATTTAATACCCGAGAAAGTACAAATGGTTGCTATGGTTTATGGATCTACCAATTTTGGCCCTGGAAATTTGCTCATTTTGCTCACTCCCTTCCGACACTCATCTTATAAAATAATACTACTCCGTATATAACTATTTTTATTGGTACGGTGGAAGGTAAATGCTCCATGTCCTCAGCATAACGAATTATGTATTAGCAGTCGTAAAACCAATAAATAAGTGCAAAAGATTCATGTTTTCAAGCACAGGTTATGATGAGTTGTGATAGAAAATCGCATGGAAATGTTTACGAACTCCAATATACTTATGCACAGAAGGTCGCTCTAGGGTGTGGGCCGTCACTTACCGTTTGGAGCAAGAATTGTATGATTACATATTTGAAAAAATATGAGCACAAAAGGCTTAAATTTAAGTTATAATTTGATAATGTATTTTAAAATAAAAAAGTGAAATGGATATTTTTCACGTTAGTGCATATTAAATCCATTGAACCACAGCTAAAATTCAGTGCCAAAAAAGAAAATCCAGTTACAAATATCAGTATTGCTGTGTTTTTGCGGACTATAAGAATACCGCACTAAAACTAGTATGGATTTAGTGGTGATGGCGACGGCTATGACCTGTATGGATTACAGGGTAAAGATGAGGTGGATGGGAGTATTATTAAACCAAGATTGGGATTTTTGTTATAAGTCAAAGAAGATAGTGATGGGAGCTTTTGGGATAAGTCATGCTGGACGGTAGAGATGCGGCACTTTCTATGATTGGACAAACTGAAAAATTTCTTCGTGCCACCATATTTTATTGATGCTTCTTTTAACATCTGCTGCAGTCCCCATGACGCATACTTTCCCGTGCGAAAATGAAATTGAAGTCCCAACATAATTGAGGCAACATGAACGCAAAAAAAAATATTTCAGTTTTTGCTTTATGCGATAAAGCTGAAACTATGCACTGTGATTTCTGCAAGCTGTCACAGACAAACCATGAAGCGAAAACGAAATTAAGAGGAAAAGATGTTGCGGCTATCTAGAAATATCACACGACGCCATTCTACTTTTGCCACTCGTTGTGACCACATACACACATAGCCACTACCTTCGTGTGTCGTCGTTGATTTTAAAATTTAATTTTGATTATTCATTTTATTTAAAAAATTTGCTCGAATATGTAAAATTTAATAAATCAAATTATATTAAAAT
Source organism: Zoysia pacifica (assembly GCA_001602315.1). Classification (NCBI taxonomy): domain Eukaryota; kingdom Viridiplantae; phylum Streptophyta; class Magnoliopsida; order Poales; family Poaceae; genus Zoysia; species Zoysia pacifica. The sequence goes on from BCLH01000029.1 coordinate 98,745, forward strand.
ATATGAAATTTATTAAATTTTTTGAAAAAAACAAATAGTCAAACTTAAATTTAAAAATCAACAGCAACATTAATTAAAAAACAGAAGAAATATACTTCTAGAACGTATTTTAAGGAAGACTAAAAATTTGGACATACTCCTTTCATTTTTAAATTGACGTCGTCATTGACTTTTAACATCAATTTTGACTATTTATTTTATTTTAAAAAAATATTCAAATGTGAAAATTTGAAGTTATGATTCAAATAACTCTAAAGATAAATAAAATTATAACAAAATATATAGTATTTATAAAAAAAATTTAAATAAAATAAATAGTCAAAGTTGATATTATAAATCAACAGCGATATCAATTTAAGAATAGAGTAATAAAGTACAGGGCATTTGGGCCACTCAGTCTCAGTTATGAACCATGTATCTACCAGATTTTTTAAGGCCAACAATGACAATCTCCTTTCATACCAGACATTCATACCAGCAATGATAAGCAATCACGGATATAATAGCATACTCCATCTATCTCAAAATAAATGATGTTTTTTATTTTTAAAATTAACGTTTGTCTATTCATCTTATTCAAAAAATTAACGAAATAAAAATAAACAAGTTAGGTTTAAAATAAATCATTTTATAATAAAATAAATAATATTTTCATTAATTTTTTAAATAAAATAAATAGTTAAAGGTAAATATTTGAAGGGGTATTTGCTTTTTTAGCCCTCTTTTGAAGGCTTAATAGCCAATTTGACTCTGTTTATCCAATTTTGCTTATTTGACTTTATTTTTGTACTTCAAATAGTCAATTTGACCCCTATTTGTTGAAAAAGAAGAGTCAAATGAGCAAATCTTTGGGTCAAATTGACTATACAAAGCCCAA
>BCLH01000029.1:99626-177739 GCA_001602315.1 Zoysia pacifica
TTGGGTCAAATTGACTATACAAAGCCCAAAAGCAAAATCAAATAAGCAAAGTTGAAAAATAAAGTTAATTTAGCTATTAGATTTTAAAACAAAATAACACAAACAATTATCTCATATTTGAAAATATAAAAAAAACTTATTTTAGGACGGGGTGAGTAACAGATATTCAAATCAACAAGACAACTAATCATTGATCGCTACCTGATACTCAGGGCCTGTTTGTTTCAGATTATAATCCTTTAGATTATATAATTTAGACTAAATAATCTAATTAGAAAACAAACAGGTAGATTATTTATCTAGATTATATAATATAAGACCTCAGATTATGATAATCTAATAATTCATCTCAAAGAAGGTTATTTCAGATTATTTGCTATAAAAAACTCATTATCTATATCTTTTTCATCAATATTACCCATCACGTCATTCCACCATTTCAACAACATACACTTCACCATTCATAATACTTCATTAATACAAATAAAAAGAATAATATGACTAATAATCTAGACTTTCAAACAGATAAACATAGATTATAATCTTTAAAATATAATCTAGATTATATAATTATAGATTATAATCTAGATTACATAATACTTCGCTAGGGTTCGGACGTTTGGCTTCCTTCCTGTTGGGCTGTGGGCCTTTCGCCAGGGGATTGTATGGGTCTAGTGATTTCGTTGAAAAGGCCCAAAGAAGGTACCTCGAGATCAAAATTTTTGCAGAGGTTTTACACAGAAACGTAAAGTTCTTCCAACTCTTTGCGATGCATTTTTCTTTCAGCTACGAGCCCACAACAGGGCCGGCATATTGTCGCCACAACGGGCGCGAATCCTTTGAGATGATGAAGGGTTGAAAGATCCAACTCCGGTAGCAAAAAGGCCGCACCGTGTGAAAGCGAGGAGAAAGACTGAAAGAGTCCTCCGAGGCGGCGAGCCATGTGACTGCCACATGCAACTAACGAGTCTCTGCCAAGCATGCGCAAACTCAAAATTATAAGCTGTAGTTTAAATACTTTTAATAATAAAGTATATAATATCTATTAAATTTTTGAATAAAACGAATATAACAGCAACAACAATTAAAGATCAAGAGAGTACTTGTAGAGAGGTAGAATACGAGACAAGTAGAGGAAGAAGATTGAGAGCACATGTTGTGTATCTATTGATATTGTACAGGTGATTTTATATAGGAGGCGCAGCGAGTCGTGGGCGACTAGTTCTGCAGAGCGCGCCCACGATGCGCGTCATGAGCGGACGGACGCGATCCCAGTGTGTGGCCATGCGTGACCGTGAGACTCGCTACGAGGGCTAACATACTAACAAACTATCAGCAAACAACCCCCCCCCCCTTCAGTCTTGGCGTTGGATGATCAACACAAATACAAGATCGACATTCTTCAAACATAGCTGATGATAGCCCTTTCGTCATGATGTCTGCGAACTGCATGGAGCTCGGGACGCGCAGAACACGGAGTTCGCCTAGCGCCACTTTCTCCCCGACGAAGTGAATGTCCAACTCGATATGTTTAGTGCGCTTGTGATGAACTGGATTACCAGACATGTAGATCGCCGAGACGTTGTCGCAATACACCAGCGTAGCTTTGTCGATGCCGCAATGGAGCTCCCCTAGGAGCTGTCGTAGCCAGCAGCATTCGGCTGCTGCGTTTGCCACCGCTCGGTACTCCACTTCCGCACTTGACCTTGAGACTGTAGGTTGCCACTTGGAGGACAGACACCAGGGAATCGATGAGGAAGGTGCAGTAGCCGAAGGTGGTACGCAGGGCAGCCGGCCCAATCGGCATCGGAGTAGGCGGTGATGGATGATGTGGGAGATGCGCAGATATGAAGCCCAAGGTCAACGGTTCCACGAACGTACCGCAAAATGCTTTTTACCAAAGATAGATGACAGTCCTTTGGATTATGCATATACAGGCACGCCTGTTGCACGGCGTAGGTGAGGTCCGGGCGTGTCAGAGTGAGATACTGCAGCGCTCCCACTAGGCTTCTATACTCTCCTGGATTCTTGATCGAGGTGCTGTCAGAGCTGAAGAGCTTCGACTTCGTGTCAATTGGTGTGGCAGCCGGCTTGCAATTTTGCATGCCAGCACGCTCGAGGAGATCTTCGGCATAGCGTGATTGCGAGAGGAAGAAGCCCGATGAAGAACGCTTGACGTCAATGCCGAGGAAGAATCGTAGTGACCCCATGTCCTTGACTGCAAACTTGGATTGCAATCACTGGACGATGTGCTGAAGCAGGCTCGGTGTAGACGCGCTGAGAATCATGTCCTCTACGTAGAGAAGAAGGTATGCCATGTTGTTGCTGTTCTTGTACACGAACAATGAAGAATCAGACCCGGTCGGTGTGAAACCAATGACGGTGAGGAACTGGCTGAAGCGAGTGAACCATGCGCGCGGTGCCTGTTTTGGTCCGTAAAGGGACATGAAAAGAAGGCAGACACCGTCAGGCATGGTGGTGTCGACGAAGCCAGTGGGTTGTTGATAGTAGATACGCTCCTGTAGATGACCGTGGAGGAAGGCGTTGGAGACGCCAGTTGATGCACAGGCCACTGTTTGTTGGCGATGAGAGTGAGAACTGTCCTGATGATGTCGGGCTTGACGACGGGGGTGAACGTCTCACCAAAATCAACGCCGACACGTTGAGTGAAGCCACGAACCACCCACCGAGCTTTGTAACGCTCCAAGGTGCCGTCGGGATTGAATTTGTGCTTGAAGACCCATTTGCCGGAGACGATGTACGTTGGTGCCGTGGGGCCGCTCGACGAGAGTCCAGGTGTTGTTGTGCTTTAGGGCATCGAATCCTTGTTGCATGGCTGCAGCCCAGTTCGGATCACGCAAAGCAGCGCGAACAAAAGTGGGCACGGGCGAAATGGGCGCAGAGCGGGCCATCATGGCGTAGTCGACATACTGCTGATTGGGTTTGAAGACGCCAGCCTTTGATCGCGTCACCATCGGATGAGCAGTTGGAGTTAGGGGGGGGCGGCCGGTGGTGAAGCAGGGGACGCTGGTGTAGGAGGATCAGTTGGTGCCGAGGTAGCTGGCGATGATGTCAACGTCGAGGTAGGAGGAGTAGCAGAACTGAAGCGGGGCGACGAATGCTCTGACCGCAGCGAAGACGGTGGTGGGGCGCACACACCAGACCGTGTGCTATGTTGATGTCGAGTCGAAGCTGGCGGAGCGACGTGATCCAGACTGGCCGGTGATGGTGATGATGGCGCCGGTCGATGGGGTTACTGTTCAGAAGCGAAAGGAAACGTGTGTTTGTCGAAAACGATGTGCCGAGAGGTGAGAACCTTCCGTGTAGAGAGCATCAAGCACCGATAACCTTTGTGGTCCGCCGGATACCCGAGAAAGACGCACGGTGTGGATCGCTTGGAAAGCTTGTGGAGCGCTGTAGCTGAGGTGTTGGGAAAGCACAGGCAGCCAAAAACTCTAAGATGATCATAACTGGGAGGTTCGCAAAACAGTATCAGATGGGGTGTGAGCGTGCCTGTGGAGTGGCATGGTTTGCAGTTGAGCAGGTAAGTGGTAGTGTTGAGCGCCTCGACCCAGAACTTGGCTGGTGTGTGGGACTGAAAAAGAAGTGCTCGCATGTTGTCGTTTAATGTGCGAAGAGCATGTTCGGCTTTACCATTTTGTTGAGATGTGTAAGGATAAGAAAGTCGCAGCGAAATGCCGTTGGAGGAGAAGAATCTGCGCAAAGCGTGATTGTCAAATTCTTTGCTGTTATCAGTCTGCAAAGCGAGAATGGGTAGCCGAAATTGTGTGCGAACATATGCGTGGAAAGATAGCAAAGTTGGAAGAACTTCATATTTCTGCTGCAGTGGAAAAGTCCAAATATAATGTGAATAATCATCCGAAATGACCAAATAATATTGAAATCCAGAATTGCTAAGAACCGGCGATGTCCAGACATCAGCGTGAACTAGCTGAAAAGGAAAAAAATGTTTGCGAAGTGGAAGAGCTAAATGGCAAACGGACATGTTTCTCGAGCTGACATGCATGGCAAACATGGGCGCCTGACTTATTACACTGAAAATCAAATTTATTCAAAATGTTCTGAAGAACTCCATGTCCCGGATGGCCGAGACGTCGATGCCAGAGGTCAACGGAAGCAGTAGCATGCAGAGCTTGTTGTGGCGGCAGACGAAGAGGATAGAGGTCGCCGGAGCTGTCACAGTGGAGCATCACTGTTCTGGTGGACAGATCCTTAATAGAAAAACCAGAAGGGTCAAATTCGACAGACACGTTATTATCACGAGTCAGGCGATGAACAGATATCAAATTTTCCACAAGCTGTGGTGAAAGCAGAACATCACGCAAGTGAATCGTAGCATGTGTGGAAGGAATGGAGGCAGCGGCAGTATGTGTGACCTGAAGCTGCTCGCCATTACCGACAGTAATCGGCGAAAGGAGAGAGGTTGGGCGTATAGAGTGGAGATTACCAGGGTTGTTAGCCATATGAGAGGTGGCGCCGGTGTCGAGGAACCACTCGGAGGACGACGGAGGCGTGCTGCCGGCGCTAGACAAGCCGGTGACGAATGCCTGCGGATCCCAGGGTGCTGGCGTGGAAGAAGACTGGTTCAAATTCACATTGGGCCCGTGTAGTAGTTCGGCAAACATGGCCTGCTGGGGGTTGGTGCCGGGCCGTGGGCCAAGTACTCCAGCAGCTGGGGGGGCGGAATGGCATGGGCCAGGTTTGAGCCATGCCAGTCCAGGGGTTGAAGTTCGTCCCCCCAGTTAGCCTGTGGCAGCCTGAGGTTGTTGTCGGTGTGAGGAGGGCCGCCGCCGGAGTTGGAGCCGGATCCACGGCCGCGTTTCCGGTTGTTCCTGAAGCGGCCGTTGTTGGAGTAGAAGGTGGGGGCACTAGACCCACCGGAGGCCCCGGCAGTGCCGGAAGGACCGGAAGTCTTCGGGGTGTTGGAGTTGTTGCCGGCGGCGTTCGCGAACAGAGGTTGTTGAGCAGCAGCCTGAGTGCGTTGGTTGTTGTACAGCTCCTCCAGGAGAAGGTGAGACCGGGCGCTGAGGAAGCTGTGCTGTCTGGAAGCAATGGCAGAAATAGCATGGCGGTATTTTGAGTTGAGACCACGGAGGAGATTGAGCACCTGGCTTGGTTCGGAGACGGGGTGTCCGACGTCGCGGAGATTGTCGGCGAGAGTCTTCAGCTTGGCAGTGTACTCAGTGATGGACATGTCTCCTTGAAGCAGGTTCCGAAACTCGGCCTTGTAGAAGACGGCGCGCTGCATCTGGTTGTCGAGGAAGAGATTTTTGATGCCGTTCCAGATGACGAAGGCACCAGGGCGAGGTCGGCGAACGATGTTGATCACATCGCGGGACATAGTGGTGTAGAGCCAGTTAAGGATGCATTAGTCGACCATGAGCCAGTCGGCGTCCCCGTGAAGAAGCGGAGTTGGGGAAGAGACGTGTCCGGTGAGCCCGAATTCGCCGAGGACGGAGTCGAAGAACATGCGCCATTCGGAGTAGTTCGGCTCGGTGAGCTCCAGAGTAACGGGGACGTGAGCTTTGATGTTCACGGTCTGAAGAAGATTGTGTGGTGGCCGGGAAGAGTTGGCCGTGACACCGGCGACGGATGAGTGGCTGGGTTCGTCGGTGACGGAGGGAGAGAAGACATGGTTGTTCTCCATGGCAGTGGAAGCAGAGGGAGCCGCGAACGGATTATGCAGGGAGGACCGTGCGGCATCCGGTACCATGTGGAGAGGTAGAATACGAGACAAGTAGAGGAAGAAGATTGAGAGCACACGTTGTGTATCCATCGATATCGTACAGGTGATTTTATACAGGAGGCGCAGTGATTCGTCGGTGACTAGTTCCACAGAGCGTGCCCATGATGCGCGTCCTGCGCGGACGACGCGATCCCAGTGCATGGCCATGCGTGACTGTGAGACTCGCTACGAGGGCTAACATACTCACAAATTATGAGCTAACAGTATTGACTCTCTTAAAAAGGAAACTATGGTGGGGGAACCCACAACACATGGAAGGTGTCTGGTCGCAACACCAACAATGAGAATGATAATGTGAATGTATAACAGTGTCATCGTCTGTGGGATTATTGTTTTACACTTTTTTTTTTTGCCAGTGCTAATGTAATTATTTACCATCCAATTGTTTGGTTGCTCCCTACCACAGTGAAGGCTAGAAATTCACCATCCAACATGTCTAGAAATTTGGTGTCAAATTTGACGTGTCTAGAAATTTAACAATGGAAAATTTGACAGCTTTCACTGCCTACGCATTTATCCCAAGATGGGCACAAAATCGAATCCATATCCGACCAAGAAAATCAAAACTATTAAACCGTTGCTCAAATCTTAACCCATCGATAACTACGAATCAACTGCATACAAAATTGTATTGAGAATTGAAAACGAGAGTTAAGTTGAAACATATGAAAAAGTTAGAATAACAGATAAAATAGGATGGAAAAAGTATTTTAAAAATGGTTATTTTCATTGCCACACTTATCACATACACAATTTTTTACCATGTTTGTTTCTCCTTGCTGATGTTTTTTCTTACGCAGCGGTCTGCCGTAGCCGTTCCGCAGCACAACAAACGCATTTTTTTACTGTTACTTGCAATGATCATTTCGCTAGTTGTAGCTGTGCAGCACAGTTGTAGCCGCAGGTAAAAGAAGTTCAAATAAACGCAACTTTTAGATCCAAGATGTAGGAATTTCACAATAATATTAAAAAGATCAGTTCAGTTTCACAGACAAATATAAAAAATAGAAAAAAATCTCTTATTTCAAATAGGCTTTAGATTTTTTTTTTCAGAACCACGATGAACTTATACAGAGAACTTTTTTTTTACACCGATCCTCATCTGAGCACTGGAGAGGAATTATACAATTGCGGGTAGTCTGTAAGGTTTCAGAAACCGTTTCAGCTCTGAAAACCGGTCGGCACCAGTCTTTCTGGTTTTTGTGAAAACCGAAACTGTGGAAATCGGGCAAATTTGAAAATCAAATTTTTTAAGAAAACCGACCGGTTTTATCGGATTACCGACCGGTTTTACTGGATTATCATTTTTGAATTTGAAATCAAATCAGTTCGAGCAGTTTTTTTTTGTCGGTTCGATCGGGTTACCACCCGGTATGACTGGTTTTCGGATTTTTAAATTTTTTGAATTTTTAATTTTTTTTTGAATTTATTAAACAAAAACCGACCGACTCTTTAGACCAGACCGGATTGTTTCACCGAAAACCACAAAAACCGGTCAGTTTTGATCGGTTTTTGATTTACTACATTCACTTACCCTACCGAACTTTGGTGCACCAATAAAATTTGAGTATCATTTGGTTCTCTTTCAAAGTTTAGTTTACCAACAAAAAATTTGGCATTGTCACCGTTTTCTGCAGCCAACGCCAGCGAGTAGGGTGAGCAAATCGCTCGCTCGCGGTTTGGAAGTGCCGGCCAACGTTAGCCATGCTACGTGGCACCAAATAACTAGCTTGCGTATTCCTATATTATTTGGCTAGCCTCAGTTAAATGGCAATTACTCGTAAATAATAGATCAAAATCAAATTTAGAGTGCATCATTGTGTTCCTTGTAATTAAATCTATAAAACGAGATCTCACTTAACTATATTTTAATATTAAAAAATATTATAATTTTTAGACTCTACATATCATACTAATATCTTTACCAAATATTGGTATGGCTACTATCCAGATACTAGTTTTTTATTTGTTACCATCGATTTGGTAAGATAATAATCCAAATATTTTTTTATCAATGATTTAGATTTGCCTTTGTATTGGTAACATTAAACTTTTGAAAAGGTTAATCCTGAGACACAAAGCAAACAGTGAAAGTGCATTTACACCTTTAGTTAGTTTTGGTGAATTGAATGACAACATGATTAAAAGACTAACATTATTTGTTGAGTTTATGAGCATGTTAGCCAAAAAGAATTTTGAGAAGTCTTGATTTAATGAAGATTACCGCTTTTCTCATAGTCATGAGTTTGCTCATGCTAAGTCAAGTGAAATTGTTGCAAGCTAAGAGTGAGATCAAAAGATATATGTACTTTAAGTGAAGATCCCATCAAAAAAATCTCAACAAGAAGCTACTTGACTTGTAAAAATTGAAGTTGATGTCAAAGAAGCCAAGAGAGGTTATACTAAGCAAAAATAAGATCAAGAATTATGATGAATTATATTTAAGATCTCAACTAAAAGGCCTTTGGGTTGTGAAGTTGATATCAAAGAATTCAAGAAGCATTCATTGAAGATACAAGACAACATTTGACTCAAGTTAGTGAGAAGGTGAAGGATTAATACGACAGTGTCGTGATGGACCAAGAAAGGGAGAAGGGCAAAAAGGAGTCTTGACGCCGAAGAACCTTAAGTACCAGAGAAGGACAAGTTGAGTTGAATCGTAATGCACCTTTCAAGCTACAAAAAGTCATATTTTGCTAAGTGTTAATATTCTATTGTAAAAGAAGATAAGAAGTAACTTGAAAGTATTTTAGTGGATATTGATCTCATGGATTGAAAGTTTCTAAGATTACTAGCTCAAGATGGAGTTGCTCAAAGAAAGCACATGTTGTTCACCTTAAGAAGCAATTCTATAAAGAAGTGACAAGATTTAAGAAGTGAAGCTCAAGTGTTGCTTATAGCTTTTATTTAATTCTTGAGTGTAGGTATGCCGCTCTATCAAAAGAGGTGCAACATGGATTAAAACATAATCTCAGTGGTCATAGAAACCTAAGTGAGAGGAGAGAAACACAATGGCCATACACTTTCACAAGTTTTGCTGAAACAGAAAAAACCGAAAGTTTCGGTTTTGGCAATCTCTAGCAAAATCCATCATCGGAGTGTCCAGCACTTTACTGGAGCTCCCAAACCGGAAGTTCTAGTTTGGTGAACCGGAAGTTCTGGTTTTGTTAGAGTTGTGTCTAACGGCTAGTGACTGTTAGTAACCGAAAGTTCCAGTTTTCCTAGTTTCAACCCCAACGGTTAGTTTTTGAGGGAGTGATTTAAATACCTCCTCTCTCCTCTTAGTGGTAGCTGCTGGTGTTGCCCATGACCTAAACTAAGCCAAAGCATTCTAGAGCTTTTCTCAACCCTTCTTTGTGAGGCTTGTGTGATTTGTGAGAAATCTAAGTGTTGGGTTGAGAAAGATTGTATTTGAGAGCACAATTGAGCACTCCCATCTATTGAGCACTTGAGCAAGTTGCAATTTCGTGAGCATTTGTTACTCTTGAAGGTAAAGCCTTTTAGACGGCTAAGCGTCGCTCGGTGAGACATCAAGCTTGTGGTGTCCTACGAAAAAGTTTTGTGAAGGCCTGTTTCGCCTATGCAAGGGAAAAAGCAAGATAGTAATTCGAGAGAAGTGATTGAAAGAGACCTGACTTGAAATTAGCTTTGTGAGCAGCTCAAACTTTCTCAACGGAGATGTAGATGACTTGGGAGCAAGTCGTTGAACTTCGATGAAACAATTTCTCGTGTCTTTGCTTTACTTTACATTGCTTGTTTAATTTATTTGTGTTTGTGACTAACTCTTGATTCTCTGTGAATCAAGTAGCTATCTTGTCTCTTATATTTTTTTACGAGAGATTTACAAGTTTTTCGGGAGAATTCTCAAAGTTCAAGTTTAATTCTCTGCCCCGAGAAAATCAAAAATTTCGGTATTTAAAACTGGATGTTCTGATTTCTGTATTTCTTCCTATCTGTTTTAGCTGTCCAGGCAAAACCAGAAGTTCTGGTTTTCTAAATCGAAAGCTTCAGTTTTGATAGTTTTAATTTCTGCTCTAAAGACGACATCTAAGTCTTCATCGTCCTCTTAGGCTTTCTTTATTTGAGCTGGAGCTTTTGAGTTTTTAGAAAAGTTGGTTCGTGGCTTAGTTAAAAAGCTGACCAATAAAATTTAGATGTTGACTTTTGTAATATATATTTAGCTTTTTTGCATATTAAAAGCTAGAAAATCAGCTCTCAATGAATTTTTTAGCTTTTAATTTATTTTTACAAAAATTAACTTCTCAGCATTTTAAAAATCAATTTTTGAAAACTTTATTTGTTTCAGTTTTTTAGCTTTGAGCTAAAAAAAACCAACCGAAAAGACGAAACAAAGAGCGTCTTAAAAAGAACGGACTGGGAACCTACCGCCTTTCACCATCCAACCCATTCAACCTCGTCAAACCACACTCCACTGCAACTCTCTACTCTACGACGATGGGAATGAGCTCCGTGCCAGCGGCGGCAATAGCGGTGCTGCTGCTCTCAGCGGCAGCGACGGTGAGGCGGTGCGCGGGTCAGGCGCTGGTGCCCGGCCTGATGATCTTCGGCGACTCGGTGGTGGACGCCGGCAACAACAACCGGCTGCCGACGCTGGTGCGCGCCGACTTCCCGCCGTACGGCCGCGACTTCCCCTCCACGCACGCGCCCACCGGCCGCTTCTGCAACGGCAAGCTCGCCACCGACTACACCGGTAAGTTAAGCGAGAGGAGAGGGGTTAGGAATCGAAGCCTCTCCACGCGCACCTCTCAGCCCCTTGATTTGAACCATGGCTCATGCATGCCGCCCGACACTCGGTGCAGCTGAGAGCCTGGGGTTGAGCTCGTACCCGCCGCCGTACCTGAGCGAGGAGGCGCAGAGCAACAACAAGAGCCTCCTCCACGGCGCCAACTTCGCGTCCGGTGGCGCCGGCTACCTCGACGCCACCGCCGCGCTCTCCGTAAGTGCATTGTACTCCGTACCCTTCACCGCACCGCACGCACGCATTGTACCCTTCACGGTTCACCGCTCTCTCTCCCCTCCGTGTACGTGCTTCAGCTTCATCCGGTCCGGGAGGACTGACGCGTGTGGCGTGCATCTGTGCATGTGCAGGGCGCGGTCCCCCTGAGCCGGCAGCTGGACTACTTCCGGGACTACCAGTCGCGCGTGTCGGCGTCGGCCGGCGGGCAGCGCGCGGCGGCGCTGACGTCCGGGTCCATCTTCCTTGTGAGCGCCGGCACCAGCGACTACCTGCAGAACTACTACGTGAACCCCGTGCTCGGCGCCTCTTACACGCCCGACCAGTTCTCCGACGCGCTCATGCAGCCCTTCACCGCCTTCGTCGAGGTAATTAAGCATCGTCATTACCTCTCGTTCGTCACCGCCAGTAAAACTCGACCACGCACTGAAACTAATTAAACTTTGGAAGTCATGTCCTAAACAAATCTCTGCATCATTTAGAATTATTACAGACCAATTTGGTGTACTTGAGTTCATAGGCGGCACGATGCAAGTACGGTGATGCCCCTACCACGCATAAAAAAAAATCGAGGAAGGTCGTCGCGATTCATCAATGAGTTTATTACTGTACAGGGTATAGGGCTAGGGGTGGTTGATGTAAAGCCAGAGGCCGTAGTGTGGGTTGGGCCGTGTCGGAATTGAATGAGTGGCAGCAGCCTCAGCGGTACTGCTCTCCGGCCTGCTGCGAGAACGTGGCTCCTGACCCGCGGTTCACTGTACGTACGTGGCAGTAGCCGTTGTACTAGTAATACATCAATGCCCTTCGATGTTCGGGTCCAGTTCACTGCTCGTGTTGTTATTGCCGTCACATGTCGATCTCTCGTTGCTCTGTTTCGGAGACTAGGCAAGAGCAAGTTCGTGTTGGGAGAATGGGGCGCAGTGGCGAGTTAGAGGGTGGGTAAAAGTTTGCTCAAAGTTGTTTAATCATTAATAATGAAGGATTATAATGTTTTATTGTATTTAAATTATAACTTATGTTACTAGTTTCATCGTGAACCAATCTTTCATAAATATGTAACTCAGCATATTAGAATTGTTTGGTTTTAGATATTACTAGTCATACCAAACTTAGAAGTAATTTTATTTTGCAGTGAATATAACCGGTTTTTATTATATGCTGTATTATGTCAAACATGAGTAAAAATTCAGCTCGATGCTAATTTGATCAGGTTTTTGTCACAGCTAATTTATTTTTCTATTTATTACTCTCTCTGTTTTAATAGAAGTTTATTTTTATCTTTTGTTGATTACGACTTTGACTAATAATTTAAATATATTTAATTAATTTTAATAATATAAATTATATATATTATGAAAGTATTTTTTTCAATAAATTTAAAAGTACAAATATTATGTTTTTAAATTTTACCGAACTTATACAAATTATTAGTCAAATTGTCATTTAACAAAAGCTAGAAATAAATTTTAATGGGATGAAGATAGTACTAAGTAAGCATATTCGCGCCTCTGCATATTGTTTACACACATGAAAGTTCATCAGTTTTTAGTCTTATCCTAACAACTCAACCAAATCCTTTCAAAGTACGGAGTACTTTGTATATCAAAGAGTTTATACCACCGCACCAACCTAATATGCATGCATTCGAATAGCGTCCAGATCCGACAGGCGTTCCAGGAAGAACAGTCGAGTTATACCACCGCCCCTGTGTCTCCTTGCCCACTGTACTCTGTGGTCACACCTGTCAATACAACGACGACCATCGCCTATCCTCAGCTCATCACATGCACGAACGCTGTGCGCCTATACACGAAAGCACTCTACCGACATGGCTTGTGTCCTTGTTGGCCGTAACATCTTGAATGGCGCACCAAATCAAGAGTAAATGCGGTCCAGAAAGACTAGTAAAAAAATTTCGTTAAAGGCCCGTTTAGATATTTGAAATTGAATTTATTTTAAAAATTACAATTTATATATAGATTAATTAAGTTAATATAGTTGTATATAAAATATATTTATATATTTATTTGTTAGATATACAAGGCACATATTTATATATTATATTTATATTGTAGAGAAGTAAGTTGAAGAATAAAATGGTATACTTTATGAATTTGAGATAGGTTTATTGGTGAGTTTGAGAAAGTTTTGAAATGTCAAATTTCAAGCTAAATGACTTCTAACTCATTGTGGAGATTTTAATTATTTCAAAATAAAAAGATTCAAACGGCCTCTAAGAGAAAAATCTTTAATTTTTCAAAAAGAGAGAGAGAAAATTGCCTTTGGATGATCCGTAGAGTCAGGTCAAACCGCATCCCGTAACTGTAATTCCGTGCTTAGGCAGTAGTAACACGTCTGCCTTTACTTGCAATTCTATTTGTCACTGTGTGCATCGATATATAATCAGCGCTTATTTGTGCGCGAAAATAATGCAGAGCTTGTATGGTATGGGCGCCCGGCGGATCGGCGTGACGTCGCTGCCACCGATGGGGTGCCTCCCGGCGTCCGTCACCCTGTTCGGCGGCGGCAGCGGCGGGTGCGTGGAGCGCCTGAACAACGACTCCCTGACCTTCAACCGGAAGCTGGGCGCGGCCGCGGACGCCGTGAAGCAGCGGCACCCGGACCTGAAGCTGGTCGTCTTCGACATCTACCAGCCGCTGCTCGACCTCGTCAGCAACCCCACCAACGCCGGTACGTACTGTCGATCAGACATCTGCGTTCACAATCACTCGTTGCGGAAATTTTCATCAATCCGGTGAACCGTGCGTGCGTGCGTGTTCCAGGGTTCTTCGAGTCGCGGCGGGCGTGCTGCGGGACGGGGACGATCGAGACGTCGGTGCTGTGCCACCAGGGCGCGCCGGGGACGTGCGCCAACGCCACGGGATACGTCTTCTGGGACGGCTTCCACCCCACGGACGCGGCCAACAAGGTGCTCGCCGACTCGCTGCTCCTCCAGGGCCTGCAGCTCATCTGATGAGGAGAGGACGCCTGTTTGAGTTCGATCTAGGAGTTGCTGGAGTTCGTACTGAGACGATCCGGTCTTTTAGCCTTGCTTCTGTTTAAATTCTCTGCTGTTTGTAGTTTGTTTGTTTGCTGTTCATGATGATCCCGACCGGACGTATTTATCGTTCTGCTTGGAGTGGTGTGAGGCTGTGAGCACGGCATGTATTATATTCCATGTTTTGCTCAATGTATTGTTTGCTATTTGGACTGGTCCAAGTAAACTCGAGATAGATGCTAGTACTATCGTTTTACTCTCTTTTTATTTTATTACTCCAGTATCTTGCTTCTTGCAGAGTGCTCCGTAGTCCTGATGTTCTGACAACATTTTTAACACTCATCGATGAGAAAGGGGCAGCGTGGCACCTTCGCTTTAGGGTCCTTTGAAACAAAGGAATTATGCAGGAAAAATGAAGGAATCAAATTCAAAGGAAAAAAATAAGAATTAATTCAATTTTACAAAAAAAAAAGCAGGATTCAGAAAATTTTTCCGCAATCCAAAGGAAGCGAATTTTGGAGGATAGAAAAATTTCTTTCATATTTTGGAGGAATTCTAGCATGAGGTTCAACCTCTTGTTAAATTCCTTTAAAAGTTTCAAAGCACATGAACTTTCTTTCTCTCTTTTTTTTTTTCTTTCTCTAACTAATGAACATCAAACCATAAAATTTCTGTGTTTTTTCTGCGAAGCATCAAACACCTTTTAAAAGTAATTCTTGCATTTTTTTTTTCATTGCTTAGGATTTAAAATCACATCCATCTCCAATCCTGTGTTTTTTTTATTTCTACGTTTCGAGAGTTTTGAGAATCCTACGTTCTAAAGGAGGCCTTAGTGGTGACGCAGACTGCACGCTGCGTAGCAAATGAACCGCCTGAGGATCATGAATTTGCTGTTTTTATGCACAACAACAACAAATCTTTTTTGTTCCAAGCAAGTTGAGGCAAACTAGAGACAAAATTCTGAGAGACAACTGAAAAAGAGCAAAAATCAGCAATTAAGATTCAGGCACATAAATTGCAGAAAGCAGCAGTTCACTGTATTTATGCCCCTAGAGAAAAGGTCTGGCAACATCATCAATTAAAAAAATCCACAGGAATATAAAGCAGATACATAAAAGTGATACAGAAATTATAATGATTTATGACTTATGTGAATATATTGTTTACAAAAGCAGCAAATGTTAACACAGATGCCACTGGGGCTTACAGTTTACACGGCAGAAATCAACTAGACACGTTATGTTAATTACATGTCTATCGCTGTCAAGCAAGAAATGTACACTTGAAGAATAAGTATTCCACATTAGCAAATCTTTCTGTGGGCTGTTTAGCTGTATGCAAAAAAAAAATTCCAAAATCTTTTAGTATAAATTATTTGTCACAGCGCCTTCGGTCCTTCTATGTCGGCTGCACCTGCAGGTACACAATTGCCTCTGCTGCAGAAGACAACAACGTTTCAGTTCATCAGATGCTCAAGTAACATTGGAAAAGGATAATAGTTTTTCACTTACACGCCGCCATCACTTGCAGCAACATAGTCATTCTTTGGTATCAGCGGCGCTTTGTTGTCGCTTCCACTCTGGGAGACAGCAAGGTTGCTCTGAGGGTATGCAAATATTCACAGCTCAGATATCTATGGAGAATGCCAGGTCCATATTCAGGCCAATTAACTAATAAGTAAAATTGAGGATAGTAAGATAATAATGAAAAAAGTTAAGCTTCTCAACTGCAATCATGGGAGACTTGACCTTAGCTTTGGGGCAACTTCTCAGGGTACGCTGCAGACACCAAACATGTAGTAACAAGAAGTCTAATAAGATAACCATAGCGGGTGCAAGCATATACAAGTACAAAATAAACAATAAAACTCTGATAGATTTTAGGGAGCTAAATATTGCAGGCTTAGATATGTTCATATCACAGTGAAACAAGCCGTACTTTCCATCAACCTTGTGCAATAGGAATAATATAGCAACAACAAAGCTTCTCATTATTATAAAAAATAGCCTCTCATTCCCAAGCAAGTTGGGGAAGGCTACAGCACGGATAACAGCAAAGGTCGAATGAGAGGCTTACAAACAATACAATGAAACTGATATGCTCTCTTTACTTTCCAACCTATCATGGTCTTTCCTAGTGTTCATGTCCAAGGGACGATGTACTTATTAATTGGACATCTCTCTGTTGAAGTGCATTTGCAGATCTCCATGGGAGAAACGTATTCTTTTCTTAATGAGGAATGAAAAGCTGGTGTAACTGAAAAAAATCTGAAAGTTAATACTTCAACTAGCAGCATTAACCCACTAAGCCACAATCACATATACACCAATGCTACAAGTACATTAACAACAAAACAGAATTGCTAACTTAGCATGTCCTGTCACACCAGCATAAGAATTTTAAGTTACACCTACAACATTTTCATACATGTCCTGTCACACCAGCATAAGAATTTTTAGTTACACCTACAATATTTTCATACATGTTTGAACTTGTCATATGTAAATGTGCACATAGATTTGTATCAGATAGCCACTTTCATAAAATTTTATTTAGTTTCAAACATATATTGTTGATATAAATTAATGTTTCAAACTGTATTTTAGGGCTGTATAGTTTTATTTATTATGACTGAGTAAGAATGACTAATAACAGGTAAACCATAAGAAATAATCATTCATTCAATGCAATGTGACAAAGCCTGTAAATATACCTTGTTTGCCCACATCAATCCGCAAGCATTGCACAAAGTCCTTGGACCAGCTGGACCACGACGCATTGCTGGGGTCATCTTTTCACTAGTACCACAGTTCTGACACCTTCAAAGCATGAAATGGAGATGAAATGGGATTAATTTCTATTAAAGTAAGAGTATACCAAGTATGAATTAAGAGTAAAACAAACTTTGATTCTCGACATGGGAAATCCTGGCCCGATACCCGGGAAGCAGGATCACATCCTGTAGCTGAGGATTCTCCCTCCAGATTGGCCCTGCCAGCAAATTGCCCCTTCTGACGTTGCATCCTGAGAGCAATTGGAATCACCAACAGTTATAGTTAAGTTGTGTAATATCAGTTAACTATGCAAATTAGTAGCTATTGGCACCATATTTTGACGTATATAACTTTTATGTGCCAACATTGTTCTCTACATCTGAAGACTAAGCTAAAAAGCCAAAAATATTAAAACAGATGTTTCCACATATTACAGTCACCCTTGAGAATTTCTGCATATCAAAATAATGGAACTCCCAAAATAGAATGTCATTTTAACATCTGTGTGCCGTTTACATCTTTGAGTTAGCAGATAAGACAAAAATCCCTGTGTTTGATGAGAATGTGGCTGCATTTCTTGTGGCTGGAACACCTAGATGGCAACATAAAAAACAAAGATTGCTTCTTACAATGCTGAGCAACAGGTGGGGAAATTCAGGCCCATAAGATCATGTCCAATAAAGAATTTGAGCAAGTGACATGTACAATCTAGAATAACTGGTCATAAAGGACTCTTCAAAATGGCTGAATTAGTGAACTGAGCTTTTAATCTCTGGTCAATCCAATTTGCCATGGCCGATACTGAAATTGAAGAGAAGAAACCCAACATTCTGATGAAATATATGAAAGCTACACATCAGCAATGTATTATGCCCCTATGTAAGTGGTTCCATTGCTAGACACAATTAGCAGGTCGACAGAAAACTAAATGAACATATACTAGTCGCACACACAAACTTTTATCTATATATTCAATAAATTTAGAAATAAAATTGCAGCATTCTTAATCAGAGAAGTCACAAACCTTAAGGCAACTTCTTTCCGTACAGCGTAGCGTATTTTTTTATCAAAATTTCTATCCTTTCTCTTTTCACGGAATCTGATTAGTGAAGCAACCCTTTTTGCAGGAATGTCTGTCCTCCGAAGTATATCGTCATAACCCTAGAGAATAATCAAGAAATTATAATGGAAAAAAATCACTGAAAAAAGCCTTGTCACACATATCACAGAGTAGTCCCCCATACCTTGCTTTCATTTTGATTAGGTAAAACCATGCTAGCTAAACCAGGAGGAAGTTCACTGCTTCCCAGCATTAGCAGGACAGCTTGAACCTGGAAAACAAACTGCAGTTTAGGAACCCTCTAAGAGGATCAGGGAGTTGGAAAATTGATGAAAAGCAAAATGAACTATGCCTAGGTTTATAAACAGATGGCTCATATTCAAGTAACTGCAATAAGGCATATGGCCTATTGTTTATGGAAATAGCAAGAAGATTAGCACAAAGAATCAAGCTGTTAGGGGGGGGGGGGGAGCCATATTATGACAGGGTATAAACTGTATCTCATCAGAATGAATAAGGAGTTCTGTATTGATTTCATGGGAGCAAGAATCTAATCCACCGAGGTTGAATAATAGCACAACTCCTTACTCGTCACAGAATATCCTTTCCCACTGCTGTGACCATGATGATCCAAGAGACCAGGGCTTCTACACAGATTAGCAGATGTATACTATAGCTTAGTCTTGCTATCAACTTTATTACCTAGCAAAGCGTGTTGCTTTTAAAATTGCACATTAGAATGGAAACTGTTTATTAATTATTCTAAACTCATGATCCCAACTTGTGTTATATCATCAACGTGTCAGTGCTAATAACAGTAGTGAGCTGCCAGCTAGATAGTGTTTCAGAATACCAACATTTTGATCAACCAGCTTCCAATCCCAACACAGAATAGGTGAAAGGAACAGAGGCGCAAATTCTGATGCCTCTCATGGTTACCAAACACGCCAGTTTTCTGATTCAGTTGACTGAATTCTTGAACTGCACACTTCACGTGAACTGCAAAACAGAACGAAATGAAACATGCGGAGACCTTATCGGGTGCGACAGAGTCGAACACGTAGACCTCGCCCTGGAAGAGCATCGTCAGCTGGTTCGGGTCGGCCGTCATGGCCGACACCGGCTCCGGCGCAGACGCCCCCTGGGCTGGCGCTGGCGCCGGTGGTTCCTCGTCATCGACGTCGTCGTCGTCGTCATCCTCGGTATCGCTCTCGCCTTCATCCCCGGGTGGTGCACCGGTGGAGGCGGCGGCGTCGCGCATCTCGGCGTCGGCGTCCCGGGCGGCGGCCGCGTCGGACATGGCCGGCGGTTGCGGGGAGCCTCAACCCTAGATTGGGCAATGGAAGGTCGTGATGTGGGGCGAGCTTTACTGGTGTGACATCAGGGGTCGGAATTCGTGAAACGTGTGGCGCGTGTGACCTCCACAATACTCTCCGTTCTAAAAGTGTTGTTCTAGAATTTAAAATTTATCCATAAAAATATTACTCACTTCTCTTTTATTTTTCTCGATTCCAACAAACCATATAATTTTCCTCCTTTTTGCCCTTTAGAACTTAATAAAAAAACAGCTTATTTTTCTAAGAAGTGAAAAGCAGCTGAAAAATAAGCTGTTATTTAGTTCATTCTAAAAAATTGCTGAACTTAATAAGCTGTAAAATAAATTTACTGTTTGGCATAACTTCTGCTTATTTCTGTGAATAAACTAGAAATAAATTATGCCAAACAGAGCCTTTCTTAGTCCATATGCATCAACTCCAAACGTCACTCCTTAAGTCCCCTCTTGATTTTTAGGGCCTTTTTGTTTCAGTTGAAAAGCTAAATACTGAGGATTTGAAATAAACAAAGTTCTGAAAAACTTATTTTTAAAATATTGAAAAGCTAGCTTTTGCAGAAATAAACTAAAAGCTGAAAAGTTCACTGAGAGCTGTCTTTTCAGTTTTTAGTGTGCAGAAAAACTAAATATATATTGCAAAAATCAACATCTAAATTTCACTGGTCAGCTTTTTAATTAACCACTAAACAGCTTTTTTAAAAGCTTAAAAGCTTCAAATGAAACAAAAAAGGTGTAGTCCAGCAAACTGCTTGTCAGTTAATTAACATCATACTATCAATAAAACAGAAGGAATTTGTAATATGCAACCATCCTATCCATTTCTAATAGTAAACCAATTTATCAATAAACAAATTTTAAATGTCATATGTTCAATGAAAGGATTTTATATGGGCAAAATATTACTCCCTTGACCTTTAGCTTTGTTTTGCTATCCTATAGGAGTATATCAAGAAACGTTGTCCTAACAAAATAATTTCTAGTTGTGCAGATTTTAGCATGATTCACCATCACTTTTACATGCTTTGCATAAAAAAGAATTGAAAAAAAAGGTGTGTACCTATTTTCTACATTTTATGTACAACTATTAATTCGAACTAGATTTAAAGATTTCTTAGAGAAGATACTGTAATCGTATTATAAATATATAGAATTAATTTCACAAAACAACTATTTGTTTCTTATACTAGAAAATCACAACATTTAAAACCATTTCTACAAAAGCACAACTATTCAAGCTTTTATATCAGACCATTAAGACCTCGTTTGAAACGTAAGATCTTTATCCTTTACTACGTTTTATCTCGTGACACATCTTTATCCTTTACTATGTTTTATCTCGTGACAATATGCGTTTCAAATGGGCCTAACATGTGGAAAATCAGAGAAACAAATAGTCGACTATAGCTGATTTTTGACAGCTCCGCTATTATAAATTAGCTGCTATAACCTGTTATATTTCGCTATAGCTCGCGCCATTAGTTTTTTTTAAGGTATCATTCGCTAAATGGTTTAGCCCGCTATTTTTTTTCATAGGAAGAACTAAAAAAAAATTGTAGTTTATTAATACAAAGGAACAAGTAGTTGTGATTCTATGAAATTAGTTTTTAAAATGTGGTTCTCTTGTTTAAGGGGTCAAAATTGTTGTGGTTATGGGAAACTAATTCAAATCTTCAAACCACATATGTGCAGCCCAATAATAAGCGTACCCATCGTGAATACTGCTCGGAATGCTCGCCTCTCATCCGAGCAGTAGCCTACTCCTAGATAAAAGCATCTTTCTCACGAGAAATTTAGGTTTGTCTGTCGCAGTTAGAAATTGTGTTTATCTTGCCGCGTGGTATTCTCAGATGGGTACACTGCTTGCTGGGCTGCACTTTTTTTTTCGACTCTTATTGGGCTGCACTCTCCATATCATTTGTCAAGTTTAATTAAAAAAATGTTTTATTTGCCTCTCTCAATTCTAAACTTGGTACTCAAAACTCTCTCTAACTCATTTGTTTTTTACTTGCTCAACTTTCAAAACCATTTATTTTTCTTTCTCTGAGTGTCAACTATCATTCGTTTTTCCTTGTATTTTAAGTGACTTGTGTTAGGTAGTTGGTTGGTGCTCCAAGGTAAACTTTGATAGAAGCAAGAGTTGGGGCGCCGGTATGAAATCTTGAAACACTCGGTTGCGTTTGTTCAGTTCAGAGCAAAAACAGATACTGAATGAAAACTGTTCTCTTTCAAGCAACAATAATTTCCCAGCTTCTCGCACACGCAAGCGTAATTTACATGCACGAGGATAACTGCTGTACTATACTTAGTACACACTCACACTGTTACCAAACAGCCGTATTTACATACAGATAATTAAAAGATGTCGTTACACACGACACACACATCACAGCCCAGTCGTACACACTCATACCTTCAGCTACAACGGAACGGATCAGTAGTAGCCATACTGCTCGCTCGCACTAGCAGCCAGCTTATTACACGTAGCTTTGGACATGGACAACGACCCAGTCCTGCGTTTTAGATAACCACACGGACCAGCAAACAAGGCCGGACAGGGACCGGCCAGCGCACCACCACAACACCCTTCGCGACCCATCTCCTGATCCGTCGATCGGGCCGGCTGCTCCCCGATCTAGCGGTGGATGCTCCTGGTCTTGTCGCTGTACAGCCTGCTCGAGATAACACGCGAATAATTATTTTTTTAGTCATGATAATGATCCAAGTTCTTCAAGAGTGATTGACTCACTGACTTGACCCCAAAATAATTAAGGAAATTGTATTTGCAGGTTTGGAAAGAAGCCTGATCTTCCCAGATCCAACCAAGAGATTCATCTCAACCACAACGGAACAGTGATTAACATGACCCGGTGGAGTAGTAAAACTGTCGTCGAACGTGATTGAGACCAAGCAGCGGGGACACGTACCAGTCGTAGACGGTGGGGGAGTTGGGCTGCTGCGGGCTGTCGTAGATGCTGGCGCCCAGTCCCTTGGTCGCCAGGTTGCTCCCGGGGTTGAACACGCTGCGCCACACGTTGTTGTTGCCGCCGCGCGGCGTGGTCGACGACGGCGTCACCGGCGTCGTCGGGGTCGTCGGCATCGACTGCGCCCGCTTGTAGCTGCTCCCGGCAGCTGCCCCGCCGTCCGCATCTTCATTTGATCGAAATCACACACGCACAGAGACACGTTAGTTATCAGTAAACTGTGAATCTTAATTGTTTTGGTTGTAGTTCGTCTGGCCTTAAATCTGTTTACGTTGTTAATTCCTTAATTATTATATTGGCCGGGCTTAACTTATAGTCGCTACTCGTGAGATTTTCTTTTGAACTAGAAGTACTTGTGAGTTGTTGGGGCACGGCAAGGATTTTCGATGTTCAGTTCATCGAGATACTGAAACCCACCTTTCTCGATGACGAGCGGGCGGGAGGCGGTGGCCTTGCGGAGCTTCTCGAGCCCGGTCTCCGGGTGCGGCCCCGCGACCACGTCGTCCCACAGCTTCTCCAACATCTTCTTCAACCTCTCTCCTTCCTTTCTACAAGCACAAGCTAGCTCAAGATCTCCTTGCGAAAACAGCAGCAGCAGCAGCAGGTGGAGTGTGTCCGGCGCCGGTGCAAGGAAACCGAGACGAGTGGCCGCTCTTAAATCGTCCCCAGCAAGAGGATCGGAGCACCGTCGCGGTCATGTACCCCCCTCGAAACTTCCGGTTTCGTGCAATCGTCGGCGTCCAGGCGGCGGCTTTGTTTTGGCGACGTGGTGAGCCTACCGAGTGACAGACACGGCGCGCGATGGGAACGGTGGGATCATGGGGTTGGTTGACACGGCAAAGGTGGCAAAGCGGATAAGGATGATGCCGCGGACTGCCGGCGGGGCCCGCGTCTCGAAAGCGTGCCTGGAGCCAGAAAATATCCTATCCTCTCCTCAGCCTCTGATGGACACGTCAGGCGTGGGTGGCGCAGGTTTATGATTTCGTGGTAAAATCGGTCAGATCGGTTTAAAAATAAAATCAGTTAAAAATTATTTTAAATTAAAAATTTAAAATTTGAACAAATTATTACAGTAAATTGTTTTTTTTTGTTTTTTATGTTTTAGATTTTAAAATTTAAAATTTATCAGTTTTACCGATTAACCGATCAGTTTTATTGGTTTTTAATATTTTGAATTTTTTCAAATTTCATCGGTTTTTATTGAACCGAATCCATTTCACCAGCTTTTATTGAACCGAATCTATTTCACCAGCTGGTTTTCAACGGATTTGTAAAGCTTGAGTTGGCGCGGCCGGACGGTTTGCTGGCGGACTGGCGCCTCCGCTCGCTCGCTGGCCGCCACGGTTCCTGTGGGCACGTGCGCCCGAGGCGACCGGCGATTCCTCTGATTTTTTTTTTAAACAGGACGATTCCTCTGTCTTCGAGAAGAAAAGATCACAACCAACAGCGGTGAAGCTTAGAGCGGAGAAAACACTGATGCATACCTTCATATTTATATGGTTTTTAAACAATTTTAATTTTTTTAAACACTGTTAACTAAAAAAAAATCACTTTACACCCTGGTACATGTGCTGTGCACCAGGGAGTTTGTATCTGGCTTCGCCAGTGACAACCAACCGTAGCCGTAGGTTTGATCAGCATGAACGCTTCTTTGGTTCCCCAGTTACAGTATGACAAATTTTCTTTCCCGCTGTAATACTCCAGTGATTTAAAATACACAGTACGAAAAATATTTTCCAACGAAAAATTCGAGCTACTCGAGTGGGATATAAAAATTGTTATAATGGATGACTCGACCTTACTGTAATTTTTATGAGCAAACAAACCCAACATATCCAGTGACCAGGCAGTGACCACTGCCGCCGAATTGAGATCTTGCACAGCGAAGCTCCGTGGTGTTGGGCCGGTGGATTGATCTGGTCCTCGTACATGGCTGAAGGCCGTTTGGCCCAGGCACAGCAAGCCATTATGGGCCGTGTCCGCCCGGAAACGAAATTCAACGGACCGTGCTAAGAAATTTATGTTCGAGCCGGACCATATAACACGACCCATTCGGCCATCTACAGCAGCGCCGAGTGAAAAAGTGGGCTGGTCAGTGTGGAACTATTCCGGATGGGCTCGAGCCCATCCTTTCACGGGACGTAGCTCATTCAAAACATTGGCAAGCAACCAAAAAAAATGGCGACCCGACAGTGCGGGGGCGGCGGCGGGACCTGGCACGGTGGCCATGGACTACACCCTCGCGGCGCTGAAGGTGTTCGGCTCCCAACTCGCGGCCTCCACCGAGGCGCCGTCCTCCGAGGGCTCCTCCGCCGCGCAGATGCTCTTCGGCGTGCGCTACCAGCGCGTCTGGATCCAGGTCCGGAAGCCCCTCCCTCCTTCCCTCCTTGTTCCCCGAATTTTTTTTCCTGGTCGCTGCACTGACGACTTGCTGCGGCAGGCAGGGCGTGATCCTGTCCGCGGACTACAAAGAAGGCGGCGACGGGCGGTTGGTGCTGGATGACGGGTCATGTGTCGCTGATCTCTTCATCTTGCCCAGAGAAGCGGAGGGTCGGTTGTGGAGGGCAGGTTTGCCGGTTCTTTTATCTCTTTATTGTTCTACTTGTGCTTGCGTTATCTGTTTTGTGGGTTTTATCTCATTTATGGATAAATTTTCTCCAATGAGACTATCAATTTCATGGGTTGCTAGTTATCAGTAGATTATTCGTTGGAATATGGCACGACTTATTATCAGTGTGCTGGTAGTTCGGAATTAGCGTACTGTGACTTATCAGCAGTGTTCTGGTAGGCTATTATTAGCTTGCCATGACATTATCAGTGATATGTCATGTTCAGCTGCACATCTTCAACTCCAATGCCACAACACAACTGAGATACACATTCAACAGCTTCCAATGACAATTTTAACCATATTAATATATTATGCCAAATAACATTTGAAAGAACTGTCATTGCCATATACAGATTCCCCTTATCCAGGGATTGTCCAGATCTGTGAATCAAACATTTTGTAGCAACTGTAGGAAACCTGAGAACATAGGACTTGTGCAAGGTAACAGAGCCTACCATTTAGTTTATCGTTACTTGTTTGTTATAGGTTGCATGCCTCAAACATAACATTCTATCATGTTTGGCTGTGTATCTGTGACAACAATGCCACTGTGTAACAGACATGCACCCATCAATTACTTCAAGCACCATATTAGAATGGCAGCAACTTTATGTGCTCATTTCTTAATTATCATGAAGAATGACCATTTATATAGATTTTATTTATATATTAGCCTTAATTCCGAGTTACTCCAGTTGTTCTATTCATACTAGTTGATGACTTATCTTGATCTCTAGGAATGTATGTCATGGTTGTTGGGGCATACGTTGCAGCAGAGTCCAAAAGCAGTTATCCAGCAATCAAGGTGCCATCTCGCCCCCTCACTTTTTTTTCCCTGCATCTTGTGTATGTGTCTGTCTTCTTGCAAACTGGAAGTTCTCTATTTGTGACCTCATTATCGTTTAACAAGGACGCATATTTTATTTTGAATGATTCAAATAATTTAATTGAGCGAACATCCACAATATCAAGCCTATCTGATACTTCTTTGAATTAAGATGAAACAGAAAAGAAAAGCATATGTATTTGTGCCTATTAATTGGAGCTTAGTGCCTATTAGTTGGAGCTTACTTAGTGCAAAGGATACTTATGTGCCTTCCTTTAGGGAATCTGCTTAACATCTTACTCCTCAACAACTCATAATCTTTTACTTGTTGAGGGTGCCACCTGTTTTCTTTTCATAACTCTGAGATGTCACTTCTAGATTTGTTAAGATATTTGGTTCTCAAAATCTTCAATAATCTTTTCAGGGGACAAAACTTACTTATATTATCTTCAATATCTTATCTCATGAACTGTATACACTAGAGTCGCTATTTTGACATATGGCTTTGAATCCATTGATCCAATGTTCTCCAGATCTATTGGTAAAAAAGGGTAGCCAGTTTGATTTGCTTAGTCATTTTTTGTGTGTGGTGGCATATCAAATATTTAAATGTATACTAGTAGCTCCATTTTAACATGACAGAAAAAACATTCCGTGGCCAGAAATTGATATACTCGAGATATTGGCTTTACTTAGTGCTTTTTGGTACTTCCTCCGTCCCAAAATAAGTGTTGTTCTTTTACTTTTAGAAATCAACGTTTGACCATCATCGTATTTAAAAATTTTGTAGCCAAATGTTCATGTTTAAAAATCTAGAATGACACTTATTTTAAGACGGAGGGAGTAATAACCTATCAGCATGGTTGGCAGCAGCGACAGACACTGTATCATGAATTGCTTGTGGTTTCATCATGGAACTAAATATTTGTCTCTCAGTGACAGAGGCTTTGAATAGCTAGCTGCTCAACATGTCATGCGGAATTTGGTGGCTGTACACTAGTGATGTTCATAGTCTTTTACTATTCTCTTTCATTTGCTTTAGCCAGTGCAGCCTTGCTGCATTAGTTTTGTCATTTTGCAGCATCACATTACTGTTAATTATTTTTTTGCATGATTCTTCTTTCTGTTAAAGCTTAAGGGCCACACCCTAGTCTCACTTCACTACTAAGTCAAAACAAGCATTTTGAACACCATTGCAGCTGGGCCTTACAAATTGAGAGCCAACAGTTTGTTCTGAAACAACCACCCTCACGCGCTCATACAAATCTTGTAGTATTCAAATTTCTTTCACCTCTAATCTTTATAGGGTTTAAGTACATAATCCATGTTCTTGGATCTATTTGTAGTCTTCTAGGTCTAGTAGGATCTCTGCAGTTGGTCTTCAGATTTGAGACCTGCAAGGAGATGATATTTGACGCTGATCTGTAGGTGTACTTCTATGAACTTGTGATCCTTAGTTGGCCAAACTTTACATGTTGTCTTTGATTTTGCAGGTGCACAAGATAGTCCATCTGTCTTCACAGCCAGACCGCGAAGCAATGTGGTACATGGAAGTAGCCGAGGCGTACAAGATGTTTTACTTGCCATCCTTGTT
Organism: Zoysia pacifica; assembly: GCA_001602315.1. NCBI lineage: Eukaryota > Viridiplantae > Streptophyta > Magnoliopsida > Poales > Poaceae > Zoysia > Zoysia pacifica. The sequence continues at coordinate 126,546 of BCLH01000029.1, forward strand.
GACAGCTAGCTCCTCGTCATGACTCATGAGCACTGGACCTTGTTCGCTCCAGTTGCTTCGTTTCGGCATTACCACTTTGTTAGTAGGTTAGCTAAATGCCTTCGCCTCCACTAAAATGATCCTGACATGTACCCACCAGCACATTATGTTTAGGTTGCACGACGGAGCATCTCTAGTAAACATTTTGTTTTGATAAATGCTGTATCATCCCTAACACTAAAAAAGTTGGTTACAGTATTATGGTTTATGACCAATAGAAAGCATAGACTTAGTTATAGCTCAGCCACCACAAGGTCCGGCCCTTAGGGTACGTTTGGTTCGTCGCCATGGAGGTGTTTGAAGGGATTTTTAACTATTTACCATCCAATTCGATGACCTTTTAGTTTTTATCATTATTTTCGATGGCCTCTAATAATTTAACACCGAAGCAACGAATTGCTCTAAATCCTACCACTCAGGCATCTAAATACCCTTTATGATTGTTTTTTCCTCCATTTGACATTTTTGGATGAAACTGCCCTTGGACTTCATCAAATTAGGTATTAAATAATTAAGAATCCTAATAGAAACTGCAGGACCCTTACCTCTCCGAGTCTGGAAATTTTTTTTGGATAAAGCTCGAACGGGAATGGCAAGGCTTGGGCATAGAAGCATCATGTTATTCAAAAGCAAACCAACAGGTTCCAATCCAGCAACAGAATCAGATCGACGCTGATAACAGATCAATACGTTCACAAAGCAGTGGAATGAAACAAATCAAGAGAAAGAAGCATGTGTTCATGCGAGAAGCTTTTTGATTTGAAAAGGATAAGCGGAAGAGGAATGGGATGAAGAACGAACATGCCGGTCCAGTTGGAATCCAGGGTCCATCTCGTCACGCTGGCGACAACCGTAGCCTCGTTGGTCACATCAATTTAGCATTCATTGAGAGTTCAACTGTGCTGCGCGCGAGGGAGTGCGCGCCATGCCTGGGGACATGTACCTTGATCACCATCCAAAACTCCGCCGCTCAAACCGCAGTGAGGCGCCAAGCCGACGTGGTGATGAGCGCCGCGTGCGCCACCCCAAGGTGAGGCAACCGTCCTCCTCCACCCTGTACTCACTGCCGAGGCACGGCTTCAGGAACGAAGGAAGAAGGGGAGATGAGGAACGAAGAACAGAGCGAGAAAATGAGACTGGACTGATTTATTCGACCTGAACTAGCAAGAAGAAGCAATGTCCAAGGGCACCTACGTCTGAAAATGTCAAGGGGAGAAAAAACGATTGAAAAGTATACTTAGGTGCTTGAGTGGCATGATTTAGAACAATTCGATGACTTAGTGTTAAATTATTAAAGGCCATAAAAAATAATGGTAAAAACTGAAATGTCATCGAATTAGATGGTAAATAATTAAAAATGACTAAAACTTGCCGCACCAAAGTTTTGGCACGCCGCACTATTTTTGGTCAATGTTTAGTTCAACGCCGAGTGCAAAAAAAAATTGTTTTCGCTAGAGATTTTTATCAAAGTTGTGGCAAGCAAAATGTTCGCCAAACATTTGACCAAATGGATCCTATATCTGCTACCCCAATTGTTGGCTGGCCAATGTGTTGGTGAAGGATTTCGCCGACAGTGTTTTGAAGAAATGAACTACGAGTGCAAACACAAGCAAATTTTTTCAGCGTTCTCTGTAGTCAGTTGCCATATGATAACTGTTAAATCTAACAAATCAACGGTTCAAACCTATTCCGATTCGAATCCACAGTTTTTTTTTCAAAAAGAGCAAAGGCCGAATCCACAATTTTTTTTCAAAAACAGCACCACCTGACTGCTGATAACATTTTCTTTGCTGGCACATACAGCAAGCTTTGCCGTACGTGTTCCGAACTCATCGTTGCCGCCCACTTGTCTCTCCTGTCCTGACGTCCAAATCAGCTCACGTGAGCGATCCATCACCAGCCGTCGGGTTGACAACCGGACGGTCCAGATTGCCCCAGGTAGGAGCCTTCCCAGCCACGAGCCCAACCGCTTCCGTTCGGATAGCGTCCTCCCGCTTCGCTCCGCTCCGGACGCTCCTCCAAAAAGAGTCATTTCCAAAGCCCGTAAGCCGGCGGAGCTTTGTAACCGCGCGCGACCCGCGCTTGATGCCCCCGCCATGGCGTCCGTGCCTCTATCAACGTCGTCGTCGCCCGCCGGCGTGCTCCCTCTCCCGCCGCCGCCGCTCGTCCAGGCCGCCGCGGCCGGGGCTTGTCTCCGGTACCGTTTGCCGAGGCTGTCGTGCGTGAGGAAGGGAGAGCTCCTGCCGCTGCCGGCGCTGTCGAGGGCCGCGGAAGGGAAGGATGGGTGGGCGACCAAGGAGGAGGAGGTGGTGGAGGAGCAGGAGCAGGAGGTGAGGAAGGAGGGCGACGGCGGGGAGAGTGGAGGCGGTAACGGGGACTCGCAGGTGTCGGGCCGATTCTCCGCGGACTACGTCTCGCTCGGCATCAGGGAGCCTGAGTACGAGGTATGAGACGAATAAGCTAAGCTTAACACCTACTGAACTCGCAATGCTCTGTTTCGATCTGTATTAGCTTTATCCACTTAACACACCTAATCATTAACCTTCACTCCGAAATTTGAACTTGCCCAGGTGATAGAGGTGAGGTCTAATGGGAGGATGTCCACCAAGAAAATTAGCCGGCGACAGCTACTGAAATCGAGTGGTATGTATATGTTTTTTTTTTCTCAATCACAGTGCATAATGCAACATCTTCAGTCTGTAATACTGGTGCCTAGTAGTAATACTAGAGGAGCTCTCTGCCTTACTACTTGTGATTTCCAATCTTTGTTATGCCAGGCCTCCGCCTACGAGATACAAGAAGTGTTGACCCATCGCTATGGTTAATGAATTCAATGCCTTCAATGCTGGTAATAGCACACTTGTAGTACTTGATTATGTGCAATTCACTTTGTTTTTATATCCATTTCCTCTGCATTTTCTTGCTTTACATCTGACACTAACATGTTGTACATGCAAAAGTCATAACCTTACAGATTTTTTTTTTGTTTTTTCACTGGTCATTTGTCAGAGATGCTCAATATTCACCTTTTGTAGCGAGTACATAAATATTTTCATTATGAGAGAAGTTTTTAAAAATTATTCTGGTCATACTATTCAATCTGTTTTGTGTTAGCTATCTGATTTCAGTAACCTTCAGTGTATATTGAGTTAAATATTAACTTTAAACATCTTTCTCTCTTTATCATGTAGAATTTCATATTCTTTCACTTATTGTAGGTACGTGAACAAGCTATATTGGTTAATCTTGGTTCATTGCGAGCAATTGCCACGCATGAGCATGTTCTTATATTCAATTATAACAGGTCAGTTTGAATGCTTAGCAAAAAATGTCTTTCGTGAACTTCCATCAGTTATGTTACCAACTTATCTCTTATTTTCTCTAACTCGAGTAGCCCAGGAGGAAAGGCATTTTTAGAATCATTACTACCTAGGTTAAACCCAAGAAACATCAATGGTGGGCCTGCAATGCCTTTTCAACTTGAGGTAAAGATATGCGCATATCATTGTACTACTCCATATTTGCAGTCCAGAACAGTTACACTATGACGATATATTGCATTGGCACAATTCCATCTGATTTCGACTTTCTAGTTAGATAGTTTGAGCCTCATGGTTTGTAAATATCTAGGCATCACCATTCATATGCTTACATTCCTTTTTTGGAAGAACCACTCAAGTTGATTATTTTTTCATGAATTTTCTCTGTTCTTTAGTCTGATTTGTGGAACATTACACAACAAATATTATACTTGGTTCACTAATCCAGCAGCTCAATATTTTGGTTGGTCGCATTGAATTTTGTGCAGTATTGATGGCCAAATATAATGTTTTATTGTCTCTACACTTTCATCTGCATTTGAAAGAAATGATAGTATTGCTTGCAAACACATATCGGAAGTACCACTGTCAACTGTTTTGAAATATGGTCGGATTTTTCATCGCGATTTCTTTATGTTCAGGTTGTCGAAGCTGCACTTCTTTCTAGAATACAAAGATTGGAACAAAGATTAATGAATATTGAGCCTCGTGTCAGTACCTTGGAAGTCTCTGTCTCCTTAAGATGTTTCCATTTCATACAATGCTTGTATTTCTTCTTTTAAAAAAATTGTATACAGATTAATATAAGGATCATGACAACTTAAGATATATGAGATCAGGCATGTCTACTATTATTCTCATCCCCTTTTTCCTTGAATATTCACTTTAGACAATCATCACAAGAAGTATATGGTCATTTTTAACAATGTACTAGTTGTTTCCATCTCTTAATCCTAAGACTTAGAGAAGTCTCCGACTGAGATTTGCAAAACCTCCTCCCTTTTTTATAAAAAATAGAAATTGCATTTGAAGTTCTAAACTAATCAGAGCTTCTAAGTTTTTCTGTTAAATCATCTGGCGCAAAACACAAGAGACTGTTTACTCCTTGTTGCCAGTGGCGGAGCCAAGATTACTTTAGGCCTGGTGCTAAATACTTGGACAGGTGCTAAAATAAGTAAAATTAGATAAAATATTAGTATTTTTTTTTCGTTAACACAAGATGATTTTTAATAGGCAAAATGACACATAGGACCGGTGCTGCAGCACCGGTCCTGAATCCGCCACTGCTTGTTGCACCTGACTAAATGACTAGTTCCAGCTCTAGGAACCTTTGCTAAGATCCCACCAAACTGAATGGCAAATGCTTATTGCAGCATTTTTGAAAACTTAATGCATTGATGTGGTCAATTTTTACCATGATTTCCATTCCATCTCATACTAAAATGAAATATGTGAGTTGCCTTGAGATTTTAGTTATTTAATATGTCACCTATATTTGTATGTCGATCTTCAATTAATGTTTCGGTTATCTTGGCTTGCATCTCAGGTGACTGCATTACTTGAAGTTCTACCAAATCGCTTGACAGCAGATGTATTGGAGCAGCTTCGTCTAAGCAAACAAGCATTGGTATTAAAGTTGCACTTCCATATTATTTTCTCATCTCACAAGCATGATTCTAATTATCTCTGTATTTATGTCTCAAGGTTGAGCTGGGTTCACGAGCAGGTGATCTCAAACAAATGCTCATTGAATTACTAGATGATCCTCATGAAATCCGTCGAATATGCATAATGGGGAGAAACTGTACACTTCATAGATTGAGTGATGACATGGAGTGCTCTGTTCCATTAGAGAAGCAGATTGCTGAAGGTACAGTTGCAATTTCTTTTCCTTGTTGGAGCTTGCATCTTTAGCTGAATAGTTAAATCATTCAGCCGATGAGACATGTACAAACAATTGAAGAAATATGGCAAATATCAGCAAATACTTGTTCAATGCTTAACTGCTATCACACATAATGAAAGTTGGTATTTACGAAGAATATTTACGTTTTGAATTACTAGTACCATGTGATAGTTTATAAAAATATTACAATAAATTGGAAAATGCAAGTCATAAATAATGCAGGTGAAGTACCTAACCTAATTCAAATAGTTATTTATATTTTACTGGGTAGCATTTCTATCCATAGCAGTAATCTCCTTAGATGAATGGTGATGTATTATTTGGCAGCAGCAAATTGGTTGATGGTTTCACGTGTTTTTTTTTTAACAGAAGAAGAGGAAGAGATTGAAATGCTATTGGAAAATTACCTTCAAAGGTATTCCTTACATTCACTGCTATACACAATTTGGTTTCTTGTTTTGTTCTGCTTAGCTGGATCGCAGTGTCCACATTGTACATTCTCTATCAGATGTGAATCATGTCATGGTCAAGCAGAGAGACTTCTCGATTCTGCAAGAGAAATGGAAGATTCGATTGCAGTGAACTTAAGGTATGTCCATTCTCGCCACCCAAGCTCTAAAAATGCTGTATGTCTCTGCCTTATGTATGTCTCTTACCATGATGTCATTGATACTATTTACACTTTTTTGAACTTTTTGACTCCAAAAAAAATCGCGTTAAAATAAATCCAGTCATCATATGTACTTGCTGGATTGCTATTCCCCAACTGTTTTTGACGATTCGTAACTTATCTTTTACTACTATCCAAGAACCGAGGAATATGAAGCTTAGTTATTTTTGTAGTAGATGTTAATTCCGTGAATGTTATTTTTGTGATCAAAATGTGTACATAAATAGGTACCTGTAAGTTTTGATATCATATATGATTTTTTTGCGACATTTACTTTGGACATCCTGCAGCTCCCGACGACTAGAGGTGAGTAGAGTCGAGTTGCTTCTCCAAGTTGGAACTTTTTGTGTTGCCGTAGGTGCATTAATTGCAGGTATGAAAGTTTCAATTTTGTTCTTGTATAACTTCTATTTGATCTCTTAAGCTTATTAATTTTCATATTCTTGTTGCCATGCACTTTTTATTATTATTTTTTTTTGCTTTCTGTAGGAATATTTGGCATGAATCTTAAATCATACCTTGAGGCTAATGCGGTATAGAACTGTACTCTTAATCTTTATTCTGCTTATGTGCCATGTATCGATACTAGCTGTAGTGGAATTGCATGTCTACAGTCGTTGATGATAACTTTGTTTTGGAGCAGTGGGCATTTTGGGCGACGACTGGTGGAATTGTAGTTGGAGCCGTAGCTGGATTTTTCATCATGTACTCGTACCTAAAGGCTAGGAAGATATTGTGAACTGCTACTAGGTTATTGTTAGCGTTGTAAATAAACAGTTTTGATTCCATTTATAAGATATTAGAATGATGATGCATGTGGATTGTCGAGATGTTTACTGATGCATTAACTCCACTATGATTCGTTGATGCTGATTTTGAAGGATAGACCAACTATATTCTTAAATGCACAAGAACGTACAAACAAGATTATTCAAAGGGTAAGTGACTTTGTGGTACCATCTTTGGTTCACGTTTACTTTAATTTAACCATTTTAATATGCTTGTTACTATTACCTGTGTCAAAATGTACTCCCTCCCGTTTTAAATTATTGACGTCATTGATTTTTAACATTAACTTTGACTTATTTTATTCAAAAAAATTGTTTCAATGTGTAAAATTATTAGTTGTGATTTAAATTCTATTAATGATAAATCAAATAATAACAACATTTTATAGATTTGAACAAATTTTTTGAATAAGACGAATCAAAGTTGATGTTAGAAATCGATAATGTCAATAATTTAAAACCGAAGAGAGGGATCATTTTTTTAACTTTGATTAATAATATCATTAGAAATAAACTATTTCTAATATAAGTTGTATATTATGGCAACAATCATGATTAATATAATACTCCATCTGTCTCAAAATAAAAATAAATATCTTTTTAGATTTTTAAATATCTCTATTTGACTATTCATTTTATTCAAAAAATTGCGAAAAATTAATTATTTTACTGTAAAATCGTTCATTATTAAAAGTACTTTAAACTTGACTTATTTAATTTTGTATTTTTATAATTTTTTTAAATAAGACAAATGATCAAACATCGAGAGTAAAAAACGTTATTTTCTTATGGAGGGAGTGTCATATTATGACAATATATCTCACTATTAATATAATACTGTATCATTTACTGGCTTAAAGTCACGAGTAGTTTGACATTAACACACCCAAGAGAACTTACGTAAGACTATGTACGGAGTACTACAGTGTTGTCCGCAGCAGCTTCTTACAGCACGGGCCCATGTCGATGAGAGAAAATGCAGCGTGTGGACCCAGCCGGCCCCACAGCCTCTACTCTCCAGTGACACGTAGCAACGCCTCAAATGATCGAAGCTGAGAGAGCGGCAGCACATGGGAGACTGGCGTGTTCCGTCTGAACCGCTGCCGATGCCATCGCCGCCCCTGCGCCCGGCGATGGCGGCGCATCACCACCGTTCCCATCCGGCGCCTTGCCCGACCATCTATCTCATCGTGACTCTAGGGATCCTCGCCCTCACCGCGCTCACCTTCTCCCGCGTCGCCTTCCCCCGCTTCCCCCACCCGCCCGCCACCCACCGCTGCCGCCCAGACGCCGAGGGATCATGGTCCGCAGGCGTCTTCCTTGGAGACTCCCCCTTCTCCCTGAAGCCTATAGAAGACGTAACAAATATATCTTATTAATCTCCAATCTCCCTTTATGTCTTCTCTGCTTATGAATGGAACCTTCTTAACTCCATTAACTTGGTTTGTGTGGTCACAGTGGGGTATCTCGAGCGATGAGGGAGCGGCGTGGCCAGTGGCGAACCCGGCGGTGACCTGTGCGGCTGTTTCTGAGGCCGGATTCGACAGTAGCTTCGTCGCCAACCCCTTCCTGTTCATTCAGGTTCGAAGCTTGTCTGTTTGCTCGTATTAGCATTTTTTCAGGGGAAGAGGTTAACAGTGCTGATTGTGGAACAAAGTGAGAAAATTAATTATGACATTTTCTAGTATGGAATATTCATAAGTGTAGAGTTAACTGTCTAATCATCGGCTCCAAAAAAAATGATCATGATGATTTCACTGACGGTGGCATGATTTTGGATCTGCAGTTCTAGTTTCAGAAATAACTGTTTCCTATTTCGTGAGTCCTGATAAATGTGATCTGCAATGTATTTAGGGGGATGACATCTATATGTTCTTCGAGACCAAGAATCCCACTACATCGCAAGGTGACATTGCTGCTGCTGTGAGCAAGGACTCCGGCGCGTCATGGCAGCAGTTGGGCGTAGTCTTAGACGAGGAGTGGCATCTTTCGTATCCATATGTATTTAGCTACAACAACGAGGTGAATATTTTATTTGGCTCTTTAAGAAATTCTTTTTTATCTTGGGCAAAAAGGTTCCAATTCTAATGCTTATAACATCTATATGTTTTGTCCCTTGCCTTACTTTTCAGACATACTTGATGCCTGAAAGCAGCAAGAATGGAAACCTTCTGTTATATCATGCCACAGATTTTCCTTATAAGTGGAAAATAGAGAAAGTTCTTTTAGAGAAGCCACTTGTAGACTCTATCATCATAAATTTTCAGGATTCCTATTGGCTACTTGGATCAGATTTAAGCTCATATGGTGTAAAACGAAGAGATCTCTGTATCTGGCACAGCAGCTCACCTCTTGGCCCTTGGATTCCACACAAGAAGAATCCAATTCGTAGCACGGATAATATGTCAAGTGCCAGAAATGGAGGCAGACCATTCATTTACAAAGGTAATCTTTATCGCATAGGCAAAGAAAATGGTGGCGGATATGGCCATGGCGTCAAAATATTCAAAGTTGAGGTTCTAACAACAACAGAATACATGGAAGTTGAGGTCCCATTTGTCCTTGACAAGCCCCTCAAGGGACGAAATTCATGGAATGGTGCAAGGTCACATCACCTTGATGTCCAGCAGCTTCCATCAGGTCAAATTTGGATTGGGGTAATGGATGGTGACAGAGTGCTCTCAGGTGACTCAGTATATTATCTGACCGTAGGTTACATGCTCTGTGGCGTAACTTGCATTTTAGTTCTTCTGCTTGGTGGTCTTATTGGTGCAATAAAATGCACCTTACCACTCAGATGGTATCTACCACATACTGAGAAACGGAGTGACTCTTTTCGTATACAGAAGCAATTCCTTCTATACCATTGTTTTAGTTTGCTGATCTGTAATGCTAACAAACTGGGATATCTTATTGGGGGAAGAATTAATTACAGAACTTGGAAAGGACGGATTTTCACATCTGGGTTATTGTTAATTTTAGTAGTCCTAACCTGTTTGGGGACTTACTACATCTATGCCGGCAGTGGTGTAGAAGAGCCATATCCGATTAAGGGCAGGTACTCACAGTTCACATTGTTGACCATGACCTATGATGCCCGACTTTGGAATCTAAAGATGTTTGTAGAGCATTACTCCAAATGCGCATCAGTGAGGGAGATCGTAGTGGTGTGGAACAAAGGTCGACCTCCATTGCAAGGTGAATTGAAGTCAATGGTGCCTGTTAGAGTCAGAGTTGAAAATAAGAACACACTGAACAGCAGATTCAACATAGATAGAGAAATTAAGACAAGAGCTGTTATGGAGCTTGATGATGATATCATGATGACTTGTGATGACCTAGAGCGTGGATTCAAGGTATGGAGGGAGCACCCTGATAGGATTGTTGGGTACTATCCACGCCTTGCTGAAGGCAGCCCATTAGAATACCGCAATGAAAAATATGCTCGGCAACAGGCAGGTTATAACATGATACTAACCGGAGCAGCATTTATGGATCATGAGCTGGCCTTTAAGAGGTATTGGAGCAAAGAGGTTGAGATCGGAAGGCAGATTGTCGATAATTTTTTCAATTGTGAAGATGTTCTCTTAAATTTCTTATTTGCAAATGCAAGCTCCACAAGCACGGTGGATTATGTAAAGCCTGCTTGGGCAATTGATATGTCTAAGTTCTCAGGAGTAGCCATCAGTGGAAATACACAAGCACATTATCATGTTAGGAGCACATGCCTTGCTAAATTTTCAGCAATCTATGGGAACTTAACTGCCAAGAGATTCTTTAACAGCCGAGGCGATGGTTGGGATATATAGTGATACAAATGACCGGGTAGCCTTTTCTTCAGACTTGAAAAGCCTGCTTAGCGAAGTTTATTAGGTTTTCTGAGCAGGAGATGCAGGATGATTTATGTAAATGTTGACTGTTGTAAATTTTTGTAATTTTGACATTTCCCTTTTCTGTTACTCTCCATATATATAGATACTTTCTTTTTGTTTTGTCATAGCGTATATTCCTAACCTTACATTTACTTTAACCTTCTAACCGTCAATCATAGTTATACTCAGTCTGCAAGCTTCAGTTAATGCCAATGTGCATGAAATTGCACCCTTTTTATGCGATGGAGAAATTGCACCTTATTTGATCTCTCTTCGGATCATCTGAGGTTATCACGAAATAATCCTTACTTTTTATAATGCACAACTATATCACATATACAATGATTTCGGAAAAACATTTTATTGTACAAGAGTTTGACTTCATTCAATAGAGTTTGGTATGTGCACCACATCTGTATCCTCTGCACTATGATCTTTATGAAGAATCAATCAAAGTCCTCTCTCTTTTCCTTTAGGAAAAATGCACCAAGGGACGCTACATCTAACCCCTTCAGATTTAAACTGTTGGCGTTGGTTCGTATAATTTTGCACTAACCATCGTCAACAGTAAAAATCTGGAGGGAGCACATTTTCGCAGCTTCTTGTGAATACAGCAATTTATGGTACAAGATTGAATAGTTAAATGTTGCTTCAAGAAGTCAGAATTCACACTGCTCAAGTCAAAACTTGAAGTTCTTCTTTAGGTAAACCACCACCTCTTGCTGCAAAAAAAACGCAGTGAAGGTTTAAGTTTTCTATTTTACATGAACTAACCCTTTCAGGAAATAATGATATCACAATTGCTTATACTTACAATTAAGCAAAGAATGGCACAACCGACCGCGCCAGGGAAAAGCGCGTACCAAAATTGCAAATTGTGAAACTTGGGGCCATCAATAAACAGAAGTGGCAAGCTTGCAGCTGTGAGAATCCAGAAATAATAGCATTAAATAAAACAAGAATCTAGTAAGGCATACTTCCTCCGTTTTTAAATTGATGTCGCCGTTGATTTTTAATCTCAATTTTGACCTTTCATCTTATTCAAAAAAATTAGTTCAAATATGTAAAATTTTAAGTTGTGATTCAAATAACTCTAATGATTAATCAAATTATAACAAAATATATAATTTTTATCAATTTTTTTTAATAAGACGAATGGTAAAAGTTAAAATTAAAAGTCAACGACGACAACAATATAAGAACGGAGGTAGTATACTGTAAGAAATATCTGCAGTTTCGCATAATTTCTCTTAATTGGGAGTTTTACCTGGAGGGTGCGTGGAGCCTGTGATCGTCATGAAGGCTATGCATGCGGCAAGAGCTGCACCTCGTGCCAACCATCCAGGTCCAAACAAAGACAGGGCTATCACTCCACATGCTGCACAACCAATCTGAGCGACAAACATGTTGTATTTCTGCAAGTTTTTCATCGTTCGTTAGTATTAATTATCATTGACAAAGCTCATGAGCCATTGAAATTCTCATCTACGAAAGAGATGCTATAAGTTCCGTTTCAAATCAACCCTAAGACCCTCTCAGTAATCACACAAAAATTTTACAGGAAAATTGTAGGAAACGGGATGTGTACCAAAGGGGTTAAAGGATTACATATAGATTACAATATGTGAAGTTCAAGAGATTTTGTACCTTTGCTGCAGGTGAACCTGGAGCGCAGAAAAGCACGCAGCAGACAGCTCCAAGGGGAGCTATGGTCAAAGTTACTCCCTTGAACGCCAGCATCTGATCAAGTTTTCCCAGTATTGCCATTGCTAGGAATGCACCTGCATGGCATCAATATTGCAGAACAAAATTATCAAGGGAGGCCTTTTTTTTCAGAAACTGAGTTAAACCTCCTCGAAACTCTCTCTCTCTCTCTCTCTCTGAAGATATCTCAAACCTCTCTTTTTATGAATAATTCAAAACCAAGATACTTTGAGCGAATTTATTAATATAGACATTAGCAAATCGATAAAAATTGATAAACTGCTACAGCTTGGCATCATGTGGCAGATAGTACAAGACAAAGGGGTGAAACCGAAAAGCTAGGACCCTCCATAACCACCAAACAGAATTGCAGACCATATTACTAGGAGAAAATCCATAGAACATCTCCGAATAACCAAGACACGCGAAAAGGAATCGCAGACACCAGATATAAGTAGCCAAAACAGGGAAAAAACGCCATAGTTTGGGAACTTACCAGCAGAAGGCCAGACCACATCGCTGACGCTGACGCCGACGCCGCTAGGATTCGCCTGTTTGACACTGGCGGCGGAGGCTGCTTCAGCGACGACGCGGAGGTCCCGTCTTCTCCTTTGGCTCAAGCCTATCGCATTACCAGTCTTAAAGGCGAGGGGGCCAGCAGCCTTCTTGCCGCCGCCATTGACATGCTGGAGCAGAGACAGATGATGAGGCGCTTGCGACGCCGCTGCCAGGCATTGCACCCTTGCTCGTGCAAAGATGTTGCTGCAGCCAATGGCGAGCGAGCTCTGCTGCTGCAACAACGCCATATTGTTTCTTTCTCCCTCCTCCTCCTAAGCTCTAGCCCCCCTCTCTCTCTCTCCCCGAGAAGTACAGGGTTGAGGTATTTAAAACCAGTAAGATAAGGTGCTAGAGGACGGCGGAGGAGACGGGTGGTGGCCTCTTGGGCGCGGCGAGAGGAGAGGGGTGGTGACCTCTTCGGTGGCGCGGAGAGTCAGCAGCTGTTCAGGGCAGATAAAAGAAAAGAAAACAGGCAGTCAGATACTCTGATGCGTGCCTCCTTGTTTTCTTCTAATTTCTGTCCCCACAAGTCTCTGACTGGAACACCATGTCAGTCATGTGGCTAATTGTGTTTGTGACAGACAGCCACGACCAAACACATCGGCTGTGCAATGCAAGCGTGGATCCAAAACCAAGTGGATCCAAAAGATGATACTCCTATTTGGTACTGTACTACAAGAAAGTCTTGAATGAATCTTATATTATTATGGTATTAATGTTCGTTTAAGAGAACAAAGGAACAACGAAACCGACGGATAAATCTTCTTCTACTCATTAAAGATTTTGACTTTCCAGAGCAAATCTTCAAATTTTTTTTTACCAGATTGAAACATTGGTTGTAAAACCAAACGGTTCTCTGATAGGACAGTTTTGCGTTCGGCTGCCTTTATTTTAGTTGTTGTTGCGGTTATGCATCACAACAATAATAACTGAAAAACACCAAAATAGAATATATCCACAACGGCACGCGTGGTTATGTTGCTTCAGCCGAAAAACTATACAGAAGTAGTTGTAGAAGCAAACATGTCCTATGTGTTTTAGAATTTATAGTGCTCTAATTCGTAGGAGAGGTCCTAATTTATAGAGTTCAATATTTGATCTGAATCAAACCATGAATTCCAAGAAAGGAGTGGCTATCTGCATTTTCTGAAGCTATAAAGAAAGCCATTCAAAAAAAATTTCGTAATGAGACCTGGTACATATGGAGAGTCTATGATATACTAGTAGTATATATTTGTGAGACCTGGTATGGAGGTAGAGTACACATTTGGGATTCTTATTTATTCTTGAATTGGTATCAAAGCAGAGCTTGACCCAAGAGAATCAACGGGTGGTTGTTAGTGGCTACTATCTTTGGTAGCAAGTGGTGTTAGGCCGTGGCTATTATTTATTAAAAGCAGTCAGTGGAGCTTGATTTTTCCTTAGGCGATCTCAGGTAACCTTCTCTTATTGTTAGCTTTTGCTTTGCTACAGCTAACTATCTAATCCCGCCGCCAGCATCCATGAAAAGTTTTGTCAAGATCTTCACCGGAGCAACGGCGTTGGCTGTGGCAGGAAAGAGTGGTTAGTAACCTGGAGAAAGATGCCCCATGAGTCTAGAGCTGTAGATAATGTTCGCCTGGTCTGTGGCCGTAGCCTGCAGCATGTAGTTACGGTTAGAGATGGCAACAAAACAAAATTTTGTCCGAATGGGTGAAGTGACTACATAAAAGGACAATTTGGATGATTTTTTTTAAAAAGAATTTTTTATGTTACTCATTTTAAAATTTCATTTTTGTTGCTAATTGCCAAAGTCACAAAAGACAATAAGGTGATAGTGGTAGGAAAGAAGGCAATTGGACAACGCAGCAACAGGGGGAAAGCGATGTAGGGAGTCTAGAGGACGCTCGCCTCACTTGTGGCACGACACGTGGAGCTGGATCTGGATCCAGTGCACAAATTCCGCCCACTTGAACTTTTGTCACACATGTATCAGATGTTCGTTTAGGAGTAACAATTATGTACACTTCACATGGTTGATATTTTTTTTCTCGAATACACATGGTTGATATTTTATTATTAGGTGTCAACAAACTAAGGTAGAATATTTTTTTTCTATTGGAATAATCAGACAAGTTGGTGTCAGCACCAATTTTGAATGGTTGGCGCTCATAGACACATAATAGTCTAACTAAGACTCAGATTCTCTATTCTAGTTGGGTCTCGGATCTATATGTCAGTGACCATGTCTGGAGGATCTGGACCTGAGCCATCTCTCTCGGGTAACCGGGAGCCGAGTAGCAACAACTTTTTATCCAACCATGCCGTTTGCGATTGATTCAATCTCCAAATAGTCGACGTAAAGAATTACGACAAGGTAGATATTGCAGAAAGCTTAGGATCCTTTTGACCACAGCTTCTAATTTTTTAATTCACTTTTAACAGAGAATCACTTCATAAAATTAAAAAAAGCTATTTTTTTACTTTCAATTTTTTAGTTTATTTCAAAAAAATTATTTACAGAATCAGATCAAAATCTTCTCTGAAAAATATAAGGCTTGACAGAAATTTTTAATTTCTAACTTAAAAATAAAGAGCTAAAAGTTCGACAAAAACCCTTAGCCTAGAACGCGGCCCTTCTTAGCGGCCGAAGAGCCAATCAGCCAGCCGCCGAGGCCCACCGCGCCAATCCAAACTCGACACGACGTCGCGCACCTCCCGCGCCATGGCGGCATGGCACCTGAGCTTAGTGGCGCCAACTTGCTGGCGGCTGGCAGTTCGGCCGGCGCAACCTGCGCTGCCTGCGCGGCTCCGAGGTTTATGTCCAGCAGCACGAGCACCAGCGTCGTCGACGCGTTGTTTATGCCAACGGGACAATTAGTAAACTCCTCCGCGGCGTCCCAGACCAGCTCGATGCCGTCGTGCTCTGCCTCTGCTGCGTCCGCGGCGGGGTCGCGGTTTTCTTCTCCACGCGAGAGCGAGAGCCTGGAGCGTTGAACTGTGCCGACGAGAACGAAAGCGACGGCGTTGGACCTATCACCTACGTCGCGTGCACGGCAGCGGCAAGCGCTGCGGTTCCAACCGTGCGTCCGTGTGACTGTCTCTCGCGTCAGCGGCGGCTCGGTCGGCCGGCCTACGCGGCTACGCCTGGTCGCGCGAGCGGAGGGCCGCTGTGGCTTGCGACCGCTTTTCTCGGGTATTGGAGCGGGAGGCGGTTGGGCTGGGCCCGGAACTCGCCGTCTTGTCCACGGGCCGGATTCACGCGGGCGGGGCCGAAGCGTTTTCCGCCACTTCCGTCGCGATCCCGGCCCGTCCCGCTTGTGGACCGCCGCGAGGCTCCGGAACTTTCGGGCTTCGGGTTTGCGGCAGCGAGAGCGCGGCGACAGGCCCACCTTATCCGCGCCGAGCCATCGCGGTGTCGCGCTCGCGCAAGGCGTCTCCTTCGCGGCACCTGCCGCCCAACCGGACCCATCCGTCCGAGCGCCCCTCCCGCCTCTCCGACCAGGGGATCACGGGCGCCGATGGCATGCCATGCCGCCGCCGCCACGTACGTTAACGTTTGCGCTCGGCCCACCCGACGTGCGTGCTCCGCCGGCCTCGTTTCCCGACTCGGCGCGCAACGAGCGGTGTGTGATTTCTCACCGAACCTTCGCTCGCAATGTGCTTTCCTCAGGGCTCGGACGCAGCGCGGCCGCCACATCAATCAAGCAAGAGACGCGGCGCGGCCGGCCGGCGGCGCTGTCGCCAGCCACAAGGTCACCGTCCACGATCGGCAGCGCGGGGTGGTCCACGAGTTCATCGTGCCTGAGGTTACCCCTACGCTCGGACGCGTCTCTTGCTTGATTGATGTGACGGTGCTGGTGGGCTGATGGTGGTGAGGGACGCAGGACCAGTATATTCTGCCCACCGCGGAGGCGCAAGACATCCGGCTGCCGTTCGCGTGCCGCCATGGTACGCTGCATCCTTCGGACCTGAAGTCATTGCATCTGGCACGTTATAGTTTTACTTCTGATTAGTTGCCAAGTGCCAATCCTTAACCTCATTACTAACCTTACTAAAATAGGAGTATGCTTTTGTAACGGTGCAGTCGGGCATAGTGAAACACTGTCCACCATGAACTTGCAGTTAATTCGCAGTTCATTGAGTTATTGTTTCAATCCATCTAGCACCACTTTGAGATTTTGTGACAAACAAATTTGTAGACTGTCATCTTGGAAAAATTCCTATTTGATAAATTGATTAGAGTAGTTGGTAATTTAGGATTGGGGTGTTTTAGTTCCCCCTCCAAACAGCATTTCCTCTCACTCAATCTTGTTACTGAATTATTGGTTATCCACTCTTCTTCTGCCTAATTAGGCTGCTGCACTAGCTGCGCTGTCCGGATAAGATCAGGGCAAATAAGGCAACCAGAAGCACTTGGAATATCTGCTGAACTGAAAGATCAGGTACACACTTTGTACCACACTTTCTTACTGATTTGTATCATTAGGACATCATCCTTCTTTGTGGCCTTGCAATGTCGTAGCTCATTTTTCAGATACACTCTACATCACGTATCAGTCCTTCGATCAGTAGCTGATACACACTAACACATCAGAATATATATCAAAAGCATATTTCGAATAAAATGATGTACCTAATACCGGACCTTTAACGGAAATTCGATGAGGATTAAAATATCCACAACCAGTTGACAGTTAGAGGTGAAGCAAACAGCGGAAAACATAGCCCAAAGTCACAAGCAAACTTGAGAAGCAGAACGAAAACCCAGCACGTCATCGTCTTCTACGATTTTTCTCTGTCTAAAACCACAACTGCAAACTGTGAGTACATAAGTTATTCAGCAAACTCTAACACTAAGTAGAGTATATATAGATGCACATTTCGCTGTAGCAAAGATTAAGCTAAAAGGTTTTTTTTAAAAGCTAGTTTTATGCAAGATTTACTATAAAAACTTTGAAAAAAGATCATAAAATATTTATTGTCCATATTTTAGTAGGTTGGTCGTGGAGGAGATGTTCATCAATCCCGCCAGTACCAAGTTTTAGGCAGGAAGCTGACACGCAACCGTACCATCCCCTGGTACACAGCCTTTACTTTTTAAAACACGAGCACCTACACCCACTCACTCCAACAAAGATAATAATGAGACTAATTATTGTGAGCTTAAGCTGTAGTGTGTCAATATCATGATAACGGCCATTTCAAATAGATTATACACTCTGCAGAGGTTGTACACTGTACTCACAGGCTATGCTCCTCTTGATCAATAAAGTCGCATAACGTTCACTCCAACACATGCTAAGATATCCACAAAGTCCACCTCAAGATACAAACAGAGGTCATTTCTCAAAGTTTTTCAGGCCACCGATGACGCGATAGCATGTTTCCGTAGCCAGATCGTGGGTTTAAGACATCCACGTCTACTTTCTGGACCTCACACACTGACAGATAATTATAGAAACCAGATGGCTATATCTGTGGGCAATACGATCCTATGGCGCAGGCTATTGCTGTAATAGAAGACTAGACCCTGAGTATCTCATGTCTGCTCCTGCGATTTTGTGTCTCTCGACCGCCTTAGGGGTCATTGTGAATAACCAAAGGGGTGGAGTGAGTCTCGTCCAGACAGGTTCTGTGGTTGCACGAAATCACTATATTGAGGTCCGATGAACCGGTCTTTATATGGTAGGGGGGCGCTCATCTACAATAGGTGGACCAGTCCGAAGCCTAACACCCATCACAACACATAGCACTAGGAGCCTGCTCCACAACCAAAAACAGTATCCCTTCCTATCATCTAGCACCAGTTTGCACTATCATCTAATCCTACTTTATTTTACTCACACCATCAAACTCATTTTAACACATTTCATAATATGATTAGTGTATGGTGTGGCGATGTACTGCATCGCATAAGTGTTTCTAAGCAATCTAATATTAAGGCAACTTTTCGTTCATTAAAAGATTGTGACGAAGAAAGTCCTATGGTTAACAAGGGAGTGTCATCAATGGGTAACAAAGTAGTATTCATATTTAATGAAAGCAAATAGCTGACATTAATATAAATACATAATAACAATTTGGGTATTTAACTACACAATGTTTTAACATATATTAAAATAAATATGCAAGCATTTAGGTCATATGGGTGCGTAAGTAAAATATAGGATTAATATAATCAAG
Source organism: Zoysia pacifica (assembly GCA_001602315.1). Classification (NCBI taxonomy): domain Eukaryota; kingdom Viridiplantae; phylum Streptophyta; class Magnoliopsida; order Poales; family Poaceae; genus Zoysia; species Zoysia pacifica. The sequence continues at coordinate 145,568 of BCLH01000029.1, forward strand.
GGGTTAGAGCTTGCCTGCAAATCCTTACTCTTCAAAACTTGTCTTCTCGATAATCTTCAAATTTCGAGTCTTGAATCACGGGCCTGATGTTGAAGTCTTCGGGCTTTTCCTCGTGTGCCAGCTCTCCTGTCTTCTCTTGGGGCTCGGCTCTTCTTCGAACTCAGCGTTGTCTACACGATAGAATACGCTTAATAAAACTACCGTAAAAGAAGCAAACCTCAAAAAGAATTGATAATATCCAATAAACTCTGAAGAAGAACGATTAAACTCGAAGAGGAAAAACCAACTATGAGAGTGCGTTCATGATATGGTGGATTGTCTAATCTTAGCTTAGAATTAATTACTATAGGTTGAAAGTTTAGCTTTATTTTAGTTAATTACAATTTAGTGTTTGAAGGATGTAGTGAGTGTGTAGTACGTGTCCCCCTAATACGGATTCGTGAACGAGTATCCGTGTGGGTAAGGCACACGCACTCGTTAGTGATTTGTGTATGCAGTAGAATATCATTATGCGTGTGACTATCAGCAATTAACAACTAATTACTAACTTCTATCTTTTAGAATTAGAATATCAAAGCTAGTACATGACACATTTACTAATGTGTGTAGATGCAAGGTAAGATGCTTATATGTGCTACCTAATACTTTATTTAAATGTAACACGCATGAAACCTTTCGTGACTAAAGATCGTTTACTTTATTTTCTAATTTGTGTCTGTTTCACAGTGATAGATGTCAATTTACTGGATTCTACGTTTATAATTGATTTACTATATTCAATAAGTTTTTTCCGTCCTAATGTATGTTATGAACTTAATGAGATGCATCCTAATCATAGTATCCTTAGATAAAATATGCAATAAATACCATACATTTAACTAGATGCATTCTACAAAACCCTTATTTAGTCTATAACAAAATAAATGATTATGCAGTGACTAGAGGCGGCGGAAGCACGCGGCGCGCGGTGGAGACGCGCGACGCCAGGACGCAGGGGAGGTGGAGGCAGTTGAGGCTTCGGTGCAGGAGAGCGAGGACGGCGTGGTGAAGTTGCTGACGGGCTCGGCAAGGTCGAGGGAGGGCGGTGATGCACCGGCGATGGTGAGGATGCCGTGCGCGGATGGGACGTGCAGTGCCGACGTGCAGTGGAGCCAAAGGTGGCTCGGCTCTCGGTGCCAGGGCACAGGGGAGGTCGAGGCGGCTCAGGTTCCTGCGCAAGAGGAGTATGACGGCGCAGTGGAGCGCACTGTGGGTTTGGGGAAGCCAGGGGCGCGCCGTGCCGCGCTGGCATCGGAGAGGAGCCGCTGAAGAGCAGAGGCATTTCAAAACTCGGCGCAGGAAGGGGAGGGCAGTGCGGCGAAGCCGGCTAGGAGCGCGGCAGGGTCGGGGAGGCGTGGCGGCTTACTGGTGACGTTGAAGAGCTTAGGCGCGGCGCTGCGTGGAAACAAGGGAAGAGCGCTCGATTTTGGACGAAGAGAGCTCACGGTGCTTGCTTTATAGCCGAGGAGAAGGAGGTGAGCTAGAGGATAATAACGGTGATGAGGAGGGCATGGGCGCGGCATGTGCCGTGACGTGCGTGCGGCATGGGCAAGGCGTGGGCGCGGCATGGGCATCGCTGGGCTGGGAGAGAGAAGAAGAGTGGAGTGGAAGGAAAAAGGTAAAGGTTGACTGGTAGGTCCCGTCTGATATATGTGGTTAATCTAATTTATCACTTAGGCGTTTTTGAGATAGAAAAGGGAAGAGCAAATGATTTCAGATTAGGATGAAATTTTTGTAGGATGAATCTTGAGGTCGTGTTCTACAACATAAATTATCTGAGATATATTTTCCAAAGGAATCAAGAAGTTACAGAATTTCGAAGATGGTTAATCGTTAAGAAAAGCTGTCTGCAAAAAGAAACGGATTATTTTCCCACGGATGTCTATTTTGCTTTGAAAATCTAGCTTCCGGAGCTTGGATGAGTTTGAGATTTTGTGAAGTGGTGGAATATTTTAGGATTGACAATTTTTGTTTTGGGCTCATCTCTGAATTCGATTTTGATTTTGTTTTGTAAAATTCGGATAGTAGATAGGTGTTGAAAAGGAATGGATAAATTTGAAAGAGGATTCAAATGATTGGAATAGATTTTCGAGTTCAAGGAGTTGGCTGGATTTAGAGTTCATATGAAACACGAGAAAACAAACGACAAAAGCGAATAAAAGAAAAAGTCAATCACTTGTCACACGGTCAAATTTTAATATTTTATGAAATCTCTAATTTATACTATTTCGAATTACAAAATGAAATTTTTGTCTGTTGAAAAAGGAGAGAAAGCGGAGAAAAATGTTAGCATTTTGTTAGTGACAATTTAAATTTTGAATTTTAACTAGGGTGAATTTCCGGGTGCGACATGCAATATCCTATGCCATAAATTGCTCATTCAGTCCATTTGCATGCATGAAAGAATGTGCATGCTGCATCATCAATTAAGTCCATTTGATGTTTGAGGTCATGCTTTGTTAATTGTGTGTCCTAATTGAATTCTGCAAATTGAAAATGAATTCTTATAGACTATGCATTTGTGTGGCATCCTTTCAGGGCTTTGCATTGTTGTGTGTTGGTTTCCCCACTGGTGATGTCGAAGTTGAAACACAGGATGAAGATGAGGCAAGCACGTTTTCTAACTACATTGCAAATTTTGTGAACTGGCTCAATTTAAGAAACAAACATTCCTCTAAAACCTACTCCTTCTGTCTCTTTTTATATGTTGTTTTGGATTCAGGGCACAAGAAAAAATGTAAAAGGTGGCATATTTTGAAAATGAGGAGGAGAGAGAGGGAAAATATATTAGGAAAAGAAAAGGTTGTTATAATTTGAAAAAGTTTTGAAAAGTTCAGAGTAACTTATAAAAAGAGACAGAAGGAGTATTGTTTTAGCTTACTTTCTTTCCTCTAAATAAATTATATCTGTACTCACAGGTATACTGGCTCCAGTTTGGGAGGTACTTCGCTCGAGGAGCTGTTGTAAGTACCACTATTTTTTTATTTACAAACTGCTGTTTTTTTAACTGAGAGGCCTTGAGTACTTTTGCAAAATTATAACCAATTGCTTTGTGGTTGTCATCCCTGACAAACCTTATTCCCTTTGGGCTATTATATTGTTCATTTTTTCTAGCTTTACTAACACAAAGTGTACTCACTTCGTTCAGGAAAGAGATGATTACGCACTAGAACTTGCAATGGGAGATGAGTGAACTCTGCCCCAACACGTTGTCACATCTCAATTTGAACACCTGCTTATTTTCCTATCTCTCTCTTCTCCAAATGCAACTAACTTGTTTCTCTCATCCGTTTCAGGCCACAGTTTTAGATCTTACTGAGTTTGGTAGCTTATGGAGCGAAAGACTTGCGTTGCAAGTGGAGGAACGAAACTTTGCTTTGCTCTACATGTTCTGCATCCAGTATTTTAGTAGCTTGGCTGGCATATGGAGCAATGCTTCTTGTAAATGTAGCGATGCCATTTTGTATGTGCTCATTCGTTGCCCAAAACTTTTAGTCTGGTAGATCAATGACCCTACGAAGGTATGTAAAGTTGTATGTGAGCTACCGTGCCTTCAAACCTGCCGCAAACTGCAAACAGTGATCGCTAGAGCATTAAGTTTGGGAACGCCGTGGCCCATGGGGTACTTGAAACTGGTGGCGACCGTACCCAACTGTTGTATTGCAGTTGCAGTGTTGGTACGGAGATGTTTCTTCTGATGATATGATGGGATGTATCTTCTGATAATGATGTTAAGGCAGTAGTCAGTTATTGTTCTTTACCTTTAAATAGTTAAGAACATATTTCTGATGATTGATGAAAGCAGCGCGATGATAAAATACTTGTTCCTGTAGATGTTTAAACTCATGGTTAAAACTAATGATGGCATCTATTTCGTCTAAATTTGAGAGTTGGTCAGACATATATATATATATAATCTTATGTGAAATGGTAAGATAATGTTTACTAACTTCTATGTCTTTTATACTGTGATAAGTGATCCGTCATCGTAGATGCCCCTCTAGTCATCTTTCCGGGGACTGTGAAAGCAATTTCTATTATTTTGTGATCAAGTGCCATCTGGAAATGTCATCAGCCTATTTAGAAATAAATATGGTCAGTTTTCTTGCCCGCTTAGGTAAGTATTGTATCATTATGTGCAAGGAATTGCATCCTATGTCTTGGATGTTTGTCCACTAGCCTTGTAGAAAACAGTATCGCCGTCACTAATATATGCTCTTATATTTCGAGTCCACATGTTCAGAAGTACAAACAGCATAGACTAGTCATGGACGAAGATAAATCCTGACACGTCCTCACACCTAGATCTAGATGCTTCCGGTTATGCTTTCTTTTTAAAACAAAAACCAATCACGGTGCTTATCATTCAAGTCTTTATTCCATTGCGATAGAAATCCTTATGTTAGCGGCCATGATTTTAGGGCTTCTTTGAAACGCAAAATTTTCGTAAGAATTATATAAAAATTTTACAGAAATCAGTTCAGTTTCACAGAAAAAACGTAGGAATAAGAAAAATTTTCTTCAATCCAAATCCAAAGGAGGGCTTATTCAGCATCAGCAGCATGCCTACATCGGCAGTTTTGTCCTCCAGCGGCCAGCATGTCATCACGCAATGTTTTGTCAACCTGTTCTCCATGCAGTAGTGTACTCCATAATTATTTTGTATTGTTAGTAGATCACTGATTGGTCGATTCGATTAGACTGGAAACTGCCATGCGCTAGAACATGTGCATGTCGCCTGGAATCCTGGATGGAACATGCTCATCATTAACCTTAGAGGACAGCGCCTGTCACTGGCCAAGGCAGGTTCAAGCTCTCTGGTGCACCAGAGTGCAAAGTGATTTTCTCTTTGATAATAATGTTTAAAGAAGTTAAAATTACTTAAAATGATAGACTTATGAAGGCGTGCACCAGGGTGACCTCCGCTCCAGCTTCGCCACTGACCCACCCCTGTGTAGGACCATAGATTTTTCCTGTACTACAAGAATAGGAGTAGGACGATTGATGAAACGGGCATGGGCAACCCGGGATTTCGAAAGATACAGGACCGTGGCGCCAAGTTGCCAACGATCGATGCCGGTTAGACAGGACGTCGACGAGGGGGGAAAAAATGTGAACGTGCCAAAATCGTCCCGGTACAGATCGACATGACATGACAATTGTGCAATCCTACACGCTGGTCACGAACCAAGCACGTCTGTTCTCGCTCCTATGCACCAGGCCCCAACGTGCGCTCACAACGAGGTGACCCACTCGCATCTCTGTTGTCTGCTGCTGGCGGCATTCCACGAATGGGGGATGCTAACGTAACCGTAGAGGTTTGGATTGTTATACGTAAGGGACTAGGAGCTGGCAGTTTCAGAATCGTTGAGACTCGGCAAGGTGCATCGATCTAGCCCAAGTAAGTCTGAAGCAGTTTGGGTTAGCCCAATTCTCGCGCTAGGGTCTCCGTGTCATGTACACAGGTCCATGCACAGGCTGCTCATTAGTATTACTACAAAATACTCTTTGTCAACTACCATCGCAAAAAAAAAAAAAAAAAAAAAGGTTACTCTGTCAACTAGTGCAACTGCGACCAAAGCTTGTATGCTAGTAGTGCACTACTTCCCCGTAACTTCGCTCCACTTGATGTAACAAGATGATTAAGCGAGGGAGCGATCGATCGAGTCAGGTCAACAGGACCCTGACGCGGATCGAACTCAGGAGGCAAAAAAAAGTTGAAAAATTGTGAGCGATACGTACAGCGGAAGCGATGTCAACTGGGACCGTGGTTTACGCGGCCTCCTTTTTGTACGCTGTCCTGCCCTGCGGTTTCGTCGATTCCAACCGCGCCGCGACCGTCGGCTTTGACGGCCCGCTTCCATGTCTCGCGCGCCGCCGGCTGCCGGCACCACAGCCGCGTCGATGCTTCCTCGACCGACGCAAAAAAAGCGCAGTATTGCTCCTACTTGGACCGTGCGTACGCACGTATGTGGTATGTCTACTGTTTGTACGAAATTATTTTTATTCACTATAATTATCTGACCGAGGAAATTGCGATAGAAGTTTCATTTCAGCTTGGCCGAGGTAATGTGCATACACAGAAAGCACGCTAGACAGAAAGTAATGGTTCTAAAATTAGTAGTACTACTGCATGCGTCCCAGCAGACCGAAATTTCGGTTGAAACACACTGAAACTGCTCTGCTTCCATAACCACGACCGTACACAACGCATGGAACATATAATTTCGCAAAAATCTGTTCAGTTTTATAGAAAAATACAATATTCAAGAAAAAAAAAACTTGTGTTTGGACCTTCTTTTTTTTTTCATCAGTAGACTGCAGCCTCTCGAGCAAGTTTCTATCCGGCCGGTTCAGCAACGTCAAAAAGGGGGAGAAACAACGCCGTGGGTCCTCGATCTATGGCTCCGTACTATGTCCAATAACTCTAGTGGAAGAACTTGCTCGGTCTAGCCGTCTGGTAGGAGACTTTAGGTCGATCTTTGTTCCACTTCCATAGGCCTCCAGAGTTTCAATTTTCAAAAAGGCAAGCACATGCCCCTGGACTTTCAACTTCCAAGGGTCGGGCAGCCGGATTAATTATCTTAGGCTGAAGTCCACCTGACCTCTAAAGAGTTGACAAAACGATAGTGCACTTACCTGTCACTCTGCCTACCAGTGCCGTTCTTGCCGGGTTGTTCCTTCGCGCACGCAACAAGCCACGTGCTATTCAACTGAATCATGAACAAACTCATAATAAGCAACGTGATCGCGTGCATGGCTCGCTGATCGCCCCCTCAGACCAGGGTTTCAGGCAAAAATGTTAGCGTCGTCTTTGAGAAGCGTTCTTACAAAGCACCCCAATTGTAAAGCCGTTGTTTAGAGATGCAAACGGGATACCCCTGGTAGTGTGTTATCACAGCTCACTTGCTCGAGGGGACACACACACCATTTGCCAAGATATGACGACGCGCCCGGGTCCCAATCAGGTATGCCAGCTTCGTGCTCCACGCCGGCCGTTTCTCCACTCCCCACCCAAAACCGGACCACGGCCAGGTTCGATGAACCGACTGGGGGCAAATTAAGCGTCATTACGGCCGGGTTAAGTGCTCCGTCGCATCTCATCGCTTGATCAATAACCGTGCCACGCACTAATTAACCAGGGGATCCGCTCTGCCGCACGATTTGGACCGAGCCGTTTCGAAGCGGCAACCGAGGCCGAAGTGCGCGTGAGCTGGAACCCGCATATGCAACGATCGATCGAGTGGAAATGGCGTAGCTTATGAAGCTAACAGGACTGGTTGCACTTGGCAGCGGTAGTGACCAGGCGATGAGATGGCTCGACCGGTGCATCGTCTCGGTGCCTGATGCGTGTCACTGTCGATCTCGCTCTGATCCCTAAAAGCACCGGTTTCTTCTGTCAGCTGATGGAACTACGACAATGAGCTTGAGGTAGTAGTACTTTTTCAATTTTGTTAGACTGAGGCCCCCTCCAGTGTCATTATTTTAAAATAAGAGGAAGCAGTAGCTAAACAACTTAGACTAGAGGTTCAGTTTCTAAGCGAAGCCCTTGACCACGCTCCACGCACGCGGCAGCAAATTCTGTGAGCGGAGCAAGACTTCCCGTTGATTTCATTTTCAAAAAACGCGGTCACATGAGACTACCAAAATTAAAAATTCCCCATGCCAGCCTAGAAATCTTGATCCTGCTTTCTACAACTACCGAGATTGAGGGAAAAGGAAATGCACTTGACACCACATGCGGTCCTAAATTGCCTCGGTATTCCCTCTCACGATGTTTGCATCTGCATGTTACTGTAACATCTCACGTGTAAGCGCCCAGTGGCCAGTCTCTGAAAAAAAAGAGTAATTTCTTCGTTAGTATGAGCAGGGCCATGTGCTAGGCTACATGGTTAAATTAATTAAAATGATAGTATATTTTAAATTACATTATCTGTATTTGTATACAGGTTACTACACACTGGAGTCTGGATGAGATCTTTGATCCTTCGCGCTTCGAAAGATGTCAAATTCAGCAAGTCATGGAAATGCAGATAGAGTAGGAGTATACACCTTTTTCCAAAAGTACCAAATATTCCAATATTCCAACCACGAATTTCCCTTCCTCCACGAAACTGTCCAAAAGTTGTTTTTACGGGAAGCACCCAACGTTCGTTGAACCTGGACACCATTTCCTCAGGCGCCGTTTCAAACGGTGTCCAGGTCCATTCAAAAGCGCGGTCGAAAGCAAGGGCCGCCGGTCATCCGGGTTTTCCCGGCCCCCGATAGACGGAAGCGAACCTCGTGATAGTTGGCCGGGTTCCGGCACCTAGCTAGGAAAACGTGTGGATCCGTTGCTTCCTATTGGCCCAAACGGTTTCGGATTCCGTGCCAAGTGACCGCTGGTTTCGTGAACAGGCAGGCTTGAACTCATGTGGCCATTTGCATGGATTCTACAGTAAGACTGCTGCTCACACTTTATTCATTGGCGTTCACTCGTTCAGGATGCCGTGCATTTGAATTGCTTATTCATGTTCTTTTGAGTTTAGCCGCCTCTATTTACCAACGGCTGCCAAAATAAAATGCTGTGAGTGAGAGATTTTTCTTGCATGATCGTTGCAGGTAACCCATGCGAAACAGTTTTTTTTAGATGACCATGCAAGTAACGTTGCCACCATAACAAGCTCGTTGCTCATTAGTAATATCGCGCAAACGCTATTGCAATGAACGCAAAATAAACTTCTCCTGATCAAATACTTCATCTTTCCACAAAAGTGTTGTTCTAGGATTTAAATTTGTCCATAAAGAAGAGTATTATTCTCACTTACTGATGTAATATTCTCTCTGTCTTTCTAATTTACTTTCGTTTTCAATGCGATTTTACTTTTTCTTATTGCTTAATCTTTGTACTAAACCCCTAAAATACTATTTTTTTCTTGGACGGGGAGAGTAAGAGGAAAACAAAGCAAGAGAGTCCCGGACAACATATCGGATCACAGTGACCCGGACAGAATACCATATTACAAGAAGGCCCCTGCCACCTTGACACCCTGCCCAAAATAAACAAAAAATTGAAACGATAAATACATATTTTTTCGAGAAAAAAAAATACGGTATCTCGCCTTTAAATACCCGCCTCGCCACGGTCCCCTCCCCCCACCGTTTCTCCTCGCAGCTCCAGAGCCGGAAGAGAACCCTCTCGATCCCCGGCGTCCTTGTCCTCCGCCTCCGTTTCCGGGCCGGAGAGAACCCCTCGATCACCCCGCCGCTTCCGCAGCAGCCATGGTAATGGGGCCAGTCGAGACCGCCGCCTCGGTCGTGGAGTCCGCGGCCGTCGACGGCCCCTCTGCGGCGCGGGGCGGCTCGTACGCGCTCCTGCAGTGCGGCGAGGACTCCGAGTACGTGCGCGAGGCGTACGGCGGGTACTTCGAGGTGTTCCGCGCGCTGCTGGCGGAGGACGGCGAGCGGTGGCGCGTGTTCCGCGCCGTGCGCGGCGAGCTCCCCGCCGACGCCGAGGCGGCCGCGTTCGACGGGTTCGTCATCTCCGGGAGCTGCAGCGACGCGCACGCGGACGAGCCGTGGATCCTCGCGCTCGTCGACCTCGTCCGCCGCGTCCTCGCCGACGGGAAACGCGTCCTCGGCGTCTGCTTCGGGCACCAGGTACGCGCGCGCGGTTGTTTGTTTCTCCCGGTCGTTGGTGTCCGTAATTCGCCGGCCGAACCGGTTCGTTCGCGCTTATCTCGGGGGTAAAACGGTAAACACGTAAAGAGGGGGGTGGGACGAAAGTTCCGTACGCGCGTCGGCGTCGCTGGATTCCGGCGTTGGCGCGAGGCAAAGCGACAGCCATCACCATCGTTCACGGACAGACTCGCAGCGGCCGTGAGGAGCTCTTCTGGAGGTTTTTACCACCATCTGTGCTGGTAAATAAATTCCTCGTGTTATTTTACGGTCGGGTAAGAATAGAATCGGAGAATTTAATGCCGTTTTTAAGGTAGGAGACGATTACATCTGACGAATAAATGGCAGCAGATAGAAGTAGAACTAGCGAACCGCGCTGTCGAACCATTTCCGTGAGATCGAAGCTGACACGGCACATTGAGCCCCCAGCAAACTCAAACTCCCGGTGCTGATCTAGCTCAAGACGCCAGGCTGGTTTCACGTGAGGTTGACGTGGCCGTGCCGATAATCAAGCGAATTCCATTTCTTTATTTTTAGAAGAAGAAAAAAACAAACAAAGCCATGGCAACAAGCATGAGCGGGAACGATGGCCGCGTGAGCCCATCTCTTCCCTAACCGCGTAACAAACCATCATCGATCAGGTTCGCTGCTGCCCCGGACATGATTGAACAGCCGGATCGAGTTGCGTCTTGCGTGTTCCGCTGGGGAAACTGGAGTTGGATTGTTTGTTCGATCGTGTGGTCTCCCAACCAAGCTCCGCCATGGATGCGATGATCAGCATAGACAGCTCCAGCTGCTTAATTAGTGGTCATGAACAAATTTGGGTGAATTTGATACATATTATTATAATTTTGTAAACTTTAAAATATAACATTTATGTGTCAATGACAAATAAGACTTTGTAAGCGAATAACACGTGGATCTGAATAGCATATTTCAAATTTCACAAAATTGTAATGACATGTATCAAATTAATTCAAATTTAACACATGTAGGATGGCCGTCGTTCGTTGACTGCTTCGATCTGTCTAAAGAAACCAGCGCTTGTTAGATGGAGTAGATCTCGCGGCACTGTCAGCGGGTGCGTGATGGTGTCAACGCCTCGCGTCAGGCCGGTCACATGGCTCTGCCGACTGGTTTCTTCCGGTTGGAACGTGGACGACGGGTCGTGGACCTGTCATTTTCTTTCCAAACTCGTGTGTTGAAAACGAACGGAGGAAGACGCACCGCCACAAGTTTTCGTTCGTGTGACGTTTCTGCTCCAGCCGCGAAAACTAACCGTGCAGGATGGTGACTTACGCTGCTGCAGATCCTGTGCCGGGCGCTGGGCGGCAGGACGGGGCGGTCGAGCAAGGGCTGGGACGTCGGCGTGAGCTGCATCCACCCCACGGCGGCGGCGGCGCGGCTGTTCGCGCCGCTGAGGCTGCCGGTGCACATGCCGGTCATCGAGTTCCACCAGGACGAGGTGTGGGAGCTGCCACCCAAGGCCGAGGTGCTGGCGCGCTCCGACAAGACCGGCGTCGAGATGTTCCGTCTCGGCGACCGCGCCATGGGCGTGCAGGGACACCCCGAGTACAGCAAGGACATCCTCATGAGCATCGCCGACCGTCTCCTCCAGCGCGACCTCATTCTGGTATTTGCGTTTTCGTGGATTTGGACTCAGACTCGGTTCGGTTGTTCTACTGTGTTCACGGTGGCTGACCTGAAAATTCCTCTGCTGTTTCCAGGGCTGCCAGGTGGACGCCGCGAAGGCGAGCTTTGACGTGCGGCAGCCGGACAAGGACCTGTGGAAAATGGTATGCCGTGGTTTCCTCAAGGGAAGGCTACCGTCGCAGCAGAAGCAGCAGCAACTGGCGGTTCTATAGGAGGAGAAGGATTTCCGAGCGGAGGAGCAGGGTAAAATAGTAAAATGGAGGAAATTGAGTGGGGTGTTCGGGCGTCTAGTTAACACTTAACTGGTCCTTATTTGTGCTTCGTCCAGAGCTCCAAGCTGTACAGAAACTACTATTTATTCGAAGCATCAATAAAAAGGAAAAAAATTGCAATCCTTGGTTTCCAGTCTGTTCTCTGCGTTGGCTTCTCCTCCCAGTCCATATCTAAGTCCACCTTGCACAGATTGCAGGTCTGAATGAAACAGGAAATTCTGAAGACGGAGAACCAACAAAACGAAGACGCAATGTTCTGGAAATTATGGAACGTATCGGCTTTGGAAATGCCAAGAAGAACGTGCACCAAGCCCCCCACGTCGATAGAACACGCACCAAACTGGAGCCCTCTGACAGTTCGCGCCGTGCATCGGGTCGTTGAACAGTGACGGAACTTTGCTCTCGACAGGACTCGGGCCGCTAACTATAGCGCTCAAGTTTTTTTTTTTTAAAAAAAAAGAGAGCTATGAGCAGGTATGCATTGGGGAAAAACTCAAGCTGGGCATCGTTGAGTGACCTCTAGTTCGTCCTATCACCGACTGACAAATGGCAAGGTTGAATTTTGTATGTTGGTAACTTGATATGGTTCATTGAGCTAGTTTTCTTGGCCATGTTTAATTTAGACCCTAGTATAACAGTAGAAAGATGTGATTTGAACTATCATGACCCTAAAACTTACAAAATTTGAACTCAGGAATGAAAAAACATAGGAAAAATATGGTTTATTGAACGCAGGAATGAAAAAACATGGGAATAAAAAAGGATTAATTTGATATATGCTATTCCAATTTTGTGAAATTTGAAATATGCCATTCGGTAGAAAGATGTGATTTGAACTATCATGACCCTAAAACTTACAGAATTTGAACTCAGGAATGAAAAACCATAGGAAAAATATGGTTTATTGAACGCAAGAATGAAAAAACATGGGAATAAAAAAGGATTAATTTGATACATGTCATTACAATTTTGTGAAATTTGAAATATGCTATTTGGGCTCACATGTCATTCACTTGCAGGGTCTCATCTATCATTGATATATCAATAGTATATTTCAAAGTTTGCAAAATTATAATGGCTGTATCAAATTTACCAAAAAAAACATATGAATATGATAGGATGGCAGGTGTAAAACAGACGATTGAAAAACATAAATATATTGCAGAGAAATTTGTTTAGGTGAGACATAGAAAAAAAACACAGAAATCTTAAACTTGTCTGAACTATTAATTATTAATCTATTCTTTCATTACTCACTAGCATATGGGTTCATGAGTAAAATCATAGATGGCAAAGAAGCTTACCAGGTGAGTTCTTCATATTTCGTGCATAGAAAAAATAAAAAGAGGTTCAAGTGGATGTTATATTTTCTAAATGAAATTAGCATGTATAGATGAACCAAATAGAGGAATAGCAAGTTTTACTACATAAATAGTATTTCTACAAAAATCTTACAAAATTCCTATGATCCAAACGACCGGAGGTATTCAAATTCTTGCCCCACGGCTAGGACCATGGCCCTAGTGGCCCGTAGTGCAGTTCTGCCAGTGTCGTTGAAGATGTTGGTGAGGCACGCGAGGTGGCGAGTGGCAGACCGACCGGAACAGACAGCCAGGGGCAGCAGGACGACAGGACGCATCAACTGTGACTGCGACGAGATCGAGTGCCCACGTCGCTGACGTGTAGGCCCAAGCATGCGCGCGGCGACTTCAGTCACGCCATGGCAGGGGCAGTTCGGCAAGGGATCTCATTCCGAGGTCCATTGTCCGCGACTAGGAGCAGCGCGCTGGCGGCGAGCGGGGCTTGCTGGATCGGCAACTTGGGGTCCAAATTCTTTCTGTAGCAAGTAAAATTTAGGCAACTGTAGCAATAAACAATAAAAAAATATAAGACAGTGACAGAGATCTGCAGCAGTAATGTTTACACCCTTTGCCTCTTCTTTTATTGTTTCTTTTTGTTACAGTAAAAAACTATCACTTTTTGATCCAACGGTCAGAAGCTCATTTTAATGCTTGCTACAGTTGTTCCTCTATCGTTTGACTGTAACGGAGAGGACATCGATCCGCTTGCGCTAGCTTTAGATATTTCTGACTTGCTAAAAAATGATTTGCATATTGTATGTTGATAACAAAACTGAATTAAGTCTTATAGCAGGGATGCAAGTGAGCAGCTCACATCTAATTCAAATTTTATGATTAATTTATAAATACTTATAGAATTTGAACTAAATCTAACCCTCGCAAGTACCTACTTGCATCCCTGTGAAGTGGTTTTACAAGATACAACTATTCTAACAATAATAATTTGTTTGAAAAGTGCCGCATCTTTTGGACGGAGACACTGCTACGACCCTTACCAAGCTTGTGCGCTGCCGATGTCCACCCAACCAACGGATTAGAATCATATTCTCTCCGTTTTTTATTGTTGTCACTATTAACTTTTAATTTTTAACTTTGACTATTTATTTTATTCAAAAAAGTTTAATAAATATAATATATTTTATTATAATTTAGTTTATTATTAAAAATATTTTAACTACAACTTATAATTTTATATATTTAAATTTATTTTTTTAATAATACAAATGATCAAAGCTAAAATTAAAAGTAAAAGACGACAACAATTAAAAAACAGAGAGTACTCCATAAGATACTGTTGCGGCTTTTTCTAAACAAGCACTTGTTCCAGATTCATATATGGTATGAAACCAAGCACACATAAACATAGATAGAACTACGTTATACACAAACCACGTTATGACAGCCCTATCCACACCCTGATGTTACGAGCGATCTTTCTTACACTGATGTTAACGACAGGACAACAATTACACAGAGTACCTTGCAAGACTGGGCTGACAAAACATCATAATCATCAAAGTAAGCTGGTGACAACCCTATCCACGAATGCACAGATACCAACAAAAATAGTCCAAACATAACCTGTTCATTCAAATATGAATAACCAGTTATTCATTAGAGGATGTTCCAGCATTTTCGTTGGATCGGATGTACAACGCCCATGGCAACACTATGTAAATCTAACAATACAACAATGGACGACGTCACATTACAGGCATCAAACCTGGCCAAGTATTTATTAATAGGATCATGAGAAAATGGTAGCAAATGAATTAATTAAATTCAGCCAAGCATGTATTGAAGCAGATGCCCTAGCGCCACGACGGCACTCGTTCAGCATGTCAAGGTAGAACTGGCACTTGCTGATATCACTTCTATAGTTGTTGATGCACTGCATTCAATAAAGAAAACATTAAGGCCATAAACTTGAAAGTACTGTTACAAAAGTTAGACCCAAGCAATATTAACCATAAACGAGTATAAATAAGCTAAAAATGTCAAACTAGTGCAGCATTCATCCAGAGCAATTTCCAATGCAGGGCGCAAACGCAATCTTACCAAGTTAGGCGGATAAGCCAAAGGGTTAAGCACACTGGAAGCTAAAATGTTTCCAACAAACATTGTTGCAAATACAAATTTAAAGATAAAAGATCCACACTGAAAGGAACTCTAAAAGGTAGAATCCAAAATACATTTTTATTCTGTTTCTATCACCATCCTCCAGGAAAGTTATGACCATGCAGTAAAATAGGAAAAAATTAAACAAATGGGTGCTAAAACATACATCTCGGAAGGCCTTGGAATGGATGGTGCAAGAATCAGTGTTCACTGAAAATCTGTGAGGGCAATTGCCGCACTTTTTATATATGTTTTTGTTGTGCACCTCTAGTTGAAGCAGTATATTTTAAATTTATTATTTAACAAATAGAAGTATTGTTGCTTTGACATAGATGATAAGATTTTATAAACATATACTCTAGTCTTAAAAAAAAAGTTATCGACATGATCTTTAAAGTATAAGTGTGACTCTTATTATCTATAAAATATTTAATAAAAAGTAGCATCAGTATATTTTTAATAAAATATTTTTAAAACAAATTATTTCTAATTTTGTAACTTAATAAATTTAAAATTATTTTTTATTTATATTGGCAATGTTTGATTAAAACATTGCGTTCAAAGCTACTATTTTTTTAGACCGGAGTTGTAAACGAAAAAAAATTGAATCTTAGTTCTCATAGTAATCAAAAAGCATTTTTAAGAGATAAAACAATTTAAATTATCTAAATATACATTTTTATAATATATAAAAGTCTTTAATCGTAATATATACTTACATGACATAGAAGTAGAATAAATTTATAAAAACTTCTCTCATATCTTTTAGAATAGTTCTTTTGAATCTATAGCAAAAGTAAATTTGATTTAACAAAACAATTATAGTTAATTTCTTATATTTATGCCATTGTCCATGTATACTACCATATACTCTCTTTATCTTTAAATTATTGTTTACTGCTGATTTTCGATATCATCTTTGACTATTCAACTTATCTAAAAAATTAATTCAAATATGTAAAATTTTAAGTTGCGATTCAAATAACTTTAATGATAAAGCAAATTATAATATATAAAATTTATAAAAAATTAAATATGACCATAGTCAAAATTTATATTAAACTTGAAAAAAATAGGGTGATGACACGGCCGTTCATGCCTGCTCCCGCTGAGTAGAAACACGCTCTTACGTTGACCGGAGAAAGTATTTTTTTTCTTTTCTAATATTCACCGTTAAATTTTAATTCGACGGTTAATATTATTTAAGGTGACGTGACGTAACGAGAGTTGAGAGAACGCTTGCGCTTTAATATATAAAGATTGGTGGTGCAGTAGGGGCAGCAGCGGCTGCCTTAGAGACAACAATTTCATCTGAATGGTTCGAGGACCCATCACAGCATCAACAGCTCTATGTGCCACGGCATTGCCAGTTCCAAATGCCATGCCTGAAAATTACAGGTGTTTAAATAAGCAATAATGTCGGCCTATACTTGCCTAAGTTTCTGCACAAATAGAGCCAAAAGTATCACCGTCAGCAATAGTGGAACAAATTCCTCCAAGGATAGAGCCACCACCATTCTGCTGTGAAGGTGCAGGAGGAGGAGTCTGGCGTGCTGCTAAAAGCAAAAGCAAATCAAAGCTTGTACATTATGAACTGCAAGCAATTAAGTCTGACTCAAACAGAAACAAATTAGATCATGCAGTTTAATTCCAATAAATCAATTAAGTGATAAATTTGTATGATGCAGATTAATTCCAATCAGTTAAGAACTAATTTCAAAATAAATCTTCTCTATCATGTGCAATACCTGGCTGGGGTGGGTTCCTTACTGGAGCCACACGCGGAGCAGGGCGTGGAGCTGACCTTCCTTCAAATATCAAATACAATGGTAAAGTAGGCATCAGTATATACAAGCTAATTGGACAATGCAAATTGGAAAGAAACAAATCAAGGTACATGATGGCAAATCGGGTGATTTAGATAGGTGACAAAAAAGACTACTCTATCTTAAATAAAAAAAAAACATCATTGCATTAGCATTCTAAACTCAACAACCAACAACAAATTCATGCAGTGCTGTACTACATGCCTATGCCAGGCCTCATCCAGTTAGTAATTA
Organism: Zoysia pacifica; assembly: GCA_001602315.1. Lineage (NCBI taxonomy): Eukaryota > Viridiplantae > Streptophyta > Magnoliopsida > Poales > Poaceae > Zoysia > Zoysia pacifica. The sequence goes on from BCLH01000029.1 coordinate 162,728, forward strand.
TATGAGGTATGAACAATTAGACAGATATAAAAAAAACATATTGTAAGCGCCCCTCAAAGAACACCTCAATAAAATATGGTGTAATACTTTGAATTAGGCAAAGTGACTTGAGTCAAGAATATTTTTGTATGCCTCCTAACTAAACCAAGATAAAACATATAACTTTGATGGCTACTCGAAAAGGCAAACAACATAAGTGCCAAGTAACGAAAAAGAAATTACACACTAAGCTGCAAAGGAGGAACTGAAACCATGCATTAAACAGTAACAGCTATGATTTTTGGAATGTCTAGGACTGCATGGGGGCACCTGAAGTTAAAATAGATTAGGCGCCCCCTCAAAAGGCCTGAGCAAGCATCAGATGCTCATTGCTATGTGCCTCCTAACTATACAGAAACAGTACACAAGACTGGAATGGCTGCTCAAAGAGGCAAGCACAAATGACACAGCTACCACACAATATTCGAACTGCCTGTAATTACTATGCAAATTGATAGCCGATACAACCAACTTCACAAGAGAATAGGTTATCTGATGCATATTATGAAAACCCAAATGAAAGGCATCAATCGGAATACTCCTTCCTCCTGCTAGATTGGGGATTCATATTGTTCTATGCCCCTGTCTGAACCGCCTGCGAATGACAATGTCTGCAACCGGTTATTCAAGAAGCAATAGGTTCTTTTCCGATTAACATCAGGCCATATCCAGCAATCTCCCAAACATCCCTGAGACCAAACAAAAATCATCCATAGATACGATCCGATCAAGTTTCGCACCTAAACATGCCAATCAGTCACAATCCTACTTTCCAAATCGCTCTAATCGTCGTCTCAAAAAAAAATTGCTACAACCGTTCCGCAAACCAAAAACGACTCAATGCGATATGCCACATGCGAACTAACCCTAAACACAGACCAAATCTAGGCGCCAATACCACAATCATAATCCGAGGAGAGCCAACGACAATCGTCTGACGCGAATAGGGGAGCGCAACAGAAATAGAAAACGCTAGCTACTGAGGCGGGGAACGGTACCTGAGCGGCGAGGCATGGCGACGGGTGAAGCGGCCGAAAAAACCCTAGAGGCGGCCGAGGTGGAACGCGGGGACGAACGAACAAACACAGATGAAACGAGCGGGCATGGCGGTGATCACGGTAGGGTTAGCTTTTATAGCGAAAAAGAGGTTAGAGGGATCGGGAGAGAAGACCATTTTTTCCTTTTTTTTTCGCTTTTTATTTTTTTTACTCCCAGGCTTTGGGAGCTTCTTGCGAGACACGAAACGCTGACAGATGGGACAAGGTTTCTGTTGCTCCAGAGGATGACGCGTTCGTCGCCACACGATGGCTTGGAACGCTCAAGAACCCACTAACAATTGGACTTTTTCCTTTGCAAAAAAAGACATTGGATTTTTTTCCCCAATGACAAATATAATTTTGAAAAGGAAGGGGGTCTTGTGTTTGTCTCGAACACAGGTACAAAAGATTCCAATTCCCTTGTAAAAATTATTTAGGGCCGTAATGGTATTTTACTACATCGGTCCCAAAATTCTTAACACTAATTTTATAAATACTCTCTCCATAAATAAGTCGTTTTTTATCGGTACACCAATTAAAAATTGAAAAATATGAGACATTTTAAAAATAAAAGCGATAGCGTGAAGATGTATTAGAAAGACAAAAAATTATCTTAAAAAGTGAGAACGATTTATAATTTAAAAATTTTGAGTACTTATAATTTTAGACGGAGGGAGTATGTTGTCTTATTCAATTTTATTTTATAAATTTAAAAATAAGTTTGTAATATTTAAATCATCTTTTATGATAAAACTAAGCAATAAAACAAATAATATTTTTACAAATTATTGAATAAGATGCATAATCAAATATAAAATCTAAAAGTAAAAGTGAAAAGAATTTTGATATGAAAGTAGTAATTTCTTTTAGGCTATTTGGAACGCAAATTTCACAAAAAAAAAAGTACAAAACGTGATAAATTCATGCATTCCAAAGGAAGCCTTACAATAGTTATATGGGCCAAGCTACTTGATAATTTGCATCTTAAACATCAGTCAACTCGTTGTGGCATGAAAACTTTAAGGCTCGTTAGATTATTTCTCAAGTCACCGTGACTAGAGAAGGACTGAAATGATTGAATCCATCGCTACTGAAGTGAGGATTTAAAATCACTCATTACACTCTATACCCTATAACCCTATACCCTATAACCCCATTTTATTGGAACGAGTCATAGAGAGGAATCATTTTGTCTCAATTTATAAAAGTTATTTTGAATTTGAACACGAAATCAAAGAGATTGAAAAAGATAAAATAAAACAAAAAGAGATAGAAATGAGAAATATTGATAAATGAGAAAGTGTATCGGAAAAAAATAATTTATAATTCGAGAAAACTACGAGCCTTTAGCATAACTTATATTAAGTACTTCTACTTACCTTATGTTTCTCCCAGTCAATAATAACTTTGCAAAAAATAGAATACTTGTTAAAGAAATCAATGATACACCAAAAAGAGAATGTTTTATCCTTGGTTGTTTATGATGCACCAAAAAGAGTACATACTCCGTAATCAAATTTTTTATATTATTGTTGAAAAAAATGTTGTATTACTCTCTCTTTTTTTAAATTATTAATACCGTTAACTTCAGACATCAACTTTGATTATTCGTCTTATTCAAAAACTTAATTCAAATGTGTAAAATTATAATTTATAATTTTAACTACTTTGATAATAAAGAAAATTATAATAAATGTAGTATATAATATTCATCAAACTTTTTAATAAGACAAATAATTAAAATTGATGTCTGAAGTCAACGGAAAATTTAAGAACAGAGAGATTATCACAGCCATCGCGGGTTCAAATCAAAATAAGGCGAGGTTACAAATCAAAATAAGACGAAGTTGTAACCAAGTTTACAAAACCGTTCAAAACCAGTCTTTTTTACGGTTTTCGATGAAATTGGTTTGGTCCGGTTTCACTCGACGATCGGTTTTTGTTTTAAAAATTTTAAAAAAATTGAAAATTTAAATAAATTTTTAATAAAATCGATCGGCTAACTGGTGAAACCGGTGAGTTTTAAATTTTGTCGTAAAAAACAAAAAAACCGATCGGTTTACTTTAATAGTTTGTTCAAATTTTAAATTTTCGATTTAAAGCTGATTTTTACAGTTTTTGACTAATTTTTTTTATTTTCACGGTTTTCGTACACCGGTTTTAACGGTTTAAAACTGGTCGTAACCCGACAGATTCACCGTACCACACCCGAACCCAGAACCTCGCGACGGTAAAAATCCACAGTTGTAAACCCGGAACAACAGGGAACGCGCCCTTTCCCGGCGGCGACCGCCACTCGCTGCCGGAACCCTCGGCGCCGGCAATCCTCCCGCGGTCTCCTCCGCGGCGCCACCGGCCATGGTGAGACGACCCTCTCTCTACCGTCACGTGCATACCTGTATCTCCCTGTTCGAATTGCTCTGTTTCTTACTCTCCGCCTCCCTCTCTTTGTCGCGCTCGCTTGCTCGCAGTTCTCCATCGCGGCCATCAACGAGAACGACACCGGTGGGCAATGGGAACCTCTCGCGCCCACCAAGGAAGCGCAGGTACGCATCTATTTCTCCCCATGCTGCTCTGCTTCCCCCCTTCACTCAAATTTCAGCGGCCCGCTTCAGCTGCTTGTGGCCTATTATGTGCTATAATTAGGGTTTCCGATTCTTTGATTGCGATGTGTTGGGAAATTGTAGTTTCTTCGACGCAAAATTTGCAATTGCCGCTTCAAGTGGTCTGTTGTGAGATGTAAACTCCGGAAACATCATGTTATTTGGTGCGGCACCACTAGCAGATAGAGTGAAATTCAGGAAACATATTTTTTTCTGGTATCGTATTCACTAAAGACCTTGTATTTTATGACTTGTGGAAGTTAGATATAGCAAGTACCCACTCAAACTGCCATGGCCACCCTACCAGCTTTGCTTCTCATTATCTGTGCTGGCCTGTCCAACCTTGCATGTTGAACTAATGATTTTGACATGATCAAGTGTGGTTCTCACAAAGCAGTCATCTTTCCTATGTGTTTCCTGATTTACATCATTAAAAAGCATCAAGGTTATTTCATCCTATCCACCACACTGCCACCCCCGCCACCCCCCCCCCCCCCCCCGGGTGGCCCCTTCACTTGTTTGGGGTGTTAGAGAATTGAAGATTTATCAAGTTCGTTGACTTTGGTCTAGGTTATTAATTATCCTTTTTTACTATTACGCGAGTGGTGTAGGTTGATCTGTAAAGTCTGAATAGATAGTACTGCAGCATCCAATTTAAAGATTCTGATAGTACATTCCTTGAGGAAGCTATAATTCCCAGTGTGATAATACTTAATGCGGTGTTAACAATATTATTGTAATGCTCAGATTTCCTTTTATGCCTTCAGGAGTTTGCTCTCTCTCAAAAATACCATGAGGGTCTCCTAAAGTTGCAACAAAAAGACTATGCAAAAGCTCGTGAACTTCTCGAGGATGTCTTGAAGGACCAACTAATATCAAACATTCAGGCAAGCTCACTAATAATATTTTATGCTTTTATTTTTTTTCTCCATGGGGTTTGCTTTTATTTTTTTTCTCCATGGGGTTTCATCTCTAGCCTACCCCAACTTGCTTGGGACTGAAAGACTTTGTTGTTATTGCGGTTGTGGTTGTATTGTTCTTTCTCCCTAACAAAAAATGGCTTATTTCAACAGGCCGATAACATTGGCAGCGATCAGCATTTGCTGCAGCTAAGGTTCTTTTCTCATTTCTTTTGTGATGTTCATGTTGAATGCTTTCTTAATTGTTCTGTATTTAAAATCCTGGTGTGCAGTACTAAAGATGTTAGGTAATGATATAGTACTGAGGATATGCATAAAAAATTAAAATAGAACGACCATTCACAAGCTATGGAGCTGAATAATTCTTTAAGTCTTCAACAATTCTATATTTTTAGCAACTAAACTCCTGGTATCTGCTAAGTAATATTGACTCTGATGGATGTTTTTCTCCCATCAGGATCAGACTTTGTGTATCTTTGTGGTTTCACTTACTTTTGAGGATTTGGTATCAGTAAGAATCATAGTACTACCATTGCAGAGTTGTCAGAGATGAATTTTGAAAAGAAGGAAAATGGTCATGTTTTGGTTTGATCATGTTTTTTTTGGATTTATTTCATATTTGGTGTGAATAAGATGTCCTTTTTAGGGTGCTAATGGTCTTATACATGCAATAATAAAATTGCAGCTTACTGTATCTGCAAGCATGTCGTAATATATTTATTTTTCTTTACATTGTTTTTTTTAGCATACCTAGTCTGTTTTAGTGTCCCTTCAATTAGAAATGAATCAGACATAAAAATGGCAGCCTAGTGCACATGGCCCCCGCTTACTCAGGTTCTGGGGAAGGGTCCGACCGTTGTGTCTTTTGTGCGCAGCCTTTCATTGCATTTCTACAAGAGGCTGTTTCCAGGACTTGAACCTGTGAACTCATGATCACAAGGCAACAGCCTTACTGCTGCGCCAGGGCTCCCCTTCTCTTAGACATCAATAACTTAAATGATTTGAGTAGTTCATGAAGTTTGAAGTGCCTGATCACCTTGTATAACTTACTGATGCCCCTTTTCCATTTCACAGATTTTTGACATTGAAAAACCTCGCATCAGTTTTCCTTCAGCAAGGGTCAGAGTTTTATGATAATGCTCTTCGCTGTTACTTGCAAGCTGTAGAGCTTGATGCAAACGATTCAGTTGTATGGAATCATCTGGGAACACTTTCTTGCTCAATGGGTTTACTGAGCGTATCGAGATGGGCATTTGAGCAAGGGCTTTTGTGCAGCCCTAACAACTGTATGATATATTTTTTCTCTCATTTTATTTTGAACTGTAGTTCCTCTATTTTAGCTGCTCATTTAATTTTATATGCTTCTGATAGGGAACTGCATGGAGAAACTACTGGAAGTGCTTATAGCAATTCGCGATGAAGTCGCATGTCTTTCTGTAGCAAATCTAATACTTAAGAGTTGGCCATCACATCATCGTGCTTTACATGTGAAGAAGACTATCGAGTCTGCTGAACCAGTAACTTTCTCACCACGGGGTATTGACATACTTGAGCCTAAGCATGTGAAACTCAATTTTACCAATAAAAGAAAATCTATGGATGATGAAATGCATCAAGAAACAAGGACGAAAAAGAGTAAACAGAATGCTACATTGCAGTTGAAGGAAGCAAAGTGGTTGGCTCTTTTGGATGGCATCCTGAGGTTGTTAAGTGGAAATATCAAGAAGGCTGATGAAGATAATTGCATAGATGCTAACACTGATGGCAGTATCAACAGTTGTTCTTATAACATGGTTGATATTATTGTATCTACAGATGCATTCAATACTGTAGAATCTGCTGGAGAAAATGGAAATGATTCATACCATGACGGGGAGAGTGTTCTATCTCATGACAGCAAAACTATGGTAAAAGAGAAAGACATTAATTCTGATAGAGAACATCCTCATGAAAGGCGGAGCACACGCCTTGAGAGGCTGCGAAGTCGCAAATCTGGAAGAGATGAAAATGAATCCAGTGGCAAAGATATAGCACATGCAATGACCCAATTTTTAGACCCATTTGTACTGAAAGGCCAGAGTGCTACAGAAAAGGCTGATTGTTCTGGAAATGCTGATACTTCTAATTATACAGCCGACCACGAGGCAAATGACGTCAAACGATTCCTAAGCAAGATGACCAGAAATTTTGGTCCTTGTCACATTGGCTATATGTTACTTGAGGAGATATCTCATCTCAAAGTACCTTTTCAAGATTACTTTGTTAAGTTCGTCGAACTAGACAAACTTACTAGAGGCTGGGCTCAAGACAGGTCTGTGTTGTGTAGCTTATTTCTTGCTGAACTGTACTATGATCGAGCTTTGTGTTCTGGAAGCCCATCAACATCCTCGGAGTTGTCTGATTCATCTTTCCATCTTTGTAAGATTATTGAGTCAGTAGCTCTGGAAATGCCATTCAAAACATCTGTTGGGGAAGAGGATTCCTCCAGATCAGATTTGGTTTTGGATAACAGCAGTACAGCTGTATCTTCTAGTGATCAAAATGCTTCACATCTGCTCACAAGTCCAGAAAATTCTCACAAAATTCCTTCCTTCAACATGTCTGGCGATGAAAAATTGGACTGTAATTCTTCTCCAGACACCAATTTTACATTCTGGATTCGTTTCTTCTGGCTGAGTGGTTGTCTGTCCCTTTCTTCAGACTGCAAAGAGAAAGCTTGTAAGGAGTTCAACATTGCCTTATCAATTCTAAGAAAGAGCAACGAAGAGAAATGCAGTGGGGAGCCCATCCTTCTACCACATACAAAGCTTGTAAAATTGCTTACAACTGACAGGATTCTTCGTAAAATAAACTTGATCAAGCTTGAATCATTACTTTGGAAAAATGATGAAAATATCAGCAAAATAACTCATACAGAGTTCATGAATTTGCTACCTCCACTTTTACTCTCCACAAAAGATGTTTATGTTGGAAATGCATATGGTCGACCAAGAGAAAGCGAGAATGCTATTTCACTTGAATTGTCTGCCTTGGATGTTTTAATATCAGCATGTGAAAAAGCAAAACCAATGAATATTGAGGTCTATCTTGATTCTCATCGAAGGAAAATTCAAGTTCTGGCTATGGCAGCTGGTATGGTTGGCTCCGCTGTATCTCTAAAGGAAAAATTTTCGAGTGATGTGGACTCTGTGGAAGCAATGAACAGGAACCGACTAGAAATTGTTGTGGAAGCAATTAAGGATGTATCTCGAAATGCCAGTAAAGCAAAGGATTTCATTGATCAGTATGATAATTCTGTAAGTAGAATTGTTTGTTTTTAGACATATATACTTACTATAGGACTTTTGATTTTAGCGATCAGGAATTATATTAATTATATTAACCCTATCCATTTAGTACAATCTATCTTGCTTGCATGTGTTTTTAGTTTTGATTTCCATCGTCATAGTAAAATTGTTTCATCAAAGGTGTTTCCCCTGGTTCACATTAGTACAATTTTGCTTTTAAAAAAAAATTAAAATGCAATATGTGAGACTTCATGTTCTGTTAACCATGCAGAAAGACAATCAGTAGCCTCCTTAAACTGTAATAAAAAAGCCTTTTATGGTTTTGGGTAATAATAATCTTGTAAGTGCAGTATGCATACTTGCATCTTGTAATACTTGCTTCAAGGTCTTGCCATATTCTAGTGAAAATTGCATTTGTTGTCATGTCACCTCTATCAGTTTTCTTCAATGCATTCCCTCCCAACCTGTTCATTCGCTTGAACCTGTATGTTTGTCAAGTCTGATTTTTTTTTTATGGATTAATCCCTTTTAACTGTCACCGAAGTGACTGATTAATTTTTTTTTCATATTTGCAGGATGGGCAAGATCACCGGAGTTCGTTAGTCTCTGTCATTGGTGATCTTCAGTCATTGCTCCTCGCAATCATGTGTGCTGCTGTTAACATGATCCTATCGAAAAAACAACTTTGCTCTGGGACATCATATCAAGTTGATCAGTTGGAGAGTTCCTGCCTTGTAGATGCAGCCATTGCATTTTGCAAGCTACAGCATCTTGATCCTACAATATCCATCAAAACACAGGTATGTCACCCTCATATCGAGCAAAGTTGCAAAGCTCTTAACATTGCATTTCTTGTTCAAGAGTCTCTTTGCTTGCAGGTTGAGTTAATTGTTGCAGTTCATGATTTGCTTGCTGAGTATGGGCTCTGCTGTGCTGGAAGGGATGGTGACGGGGAGGAAGGAACATTTCTCAAGTTTGCAATCAAACACCTCATGGCGCTAGATGTGATACTAAAATCTCAACTTAGTATGTTTCTAAACAATTTTTCCAGTACACATGTTTTCGTGCTGAGTAATAACTGGTATTTGTTTTTTTTTTCTTCCATCTTATTGTATAGATCTGAATGGTATGGAAGAAGATGTAGCCCCAGAAAATGACAGAAGAGAAGACCGTACAACTGATGAACCTGTTTGTAGCAGAAAGAATAACTCGGAAGATGAGGAAGAGGAAGAATCAGGTAAGACTGGATTGCATGGACCAGACCAGTATTCTGTAACCATTTCTTCTTAAATTGTTTTATAAGAATGATGTGTTCCTGTTGATGCAGAACTTGATGAGATGCAATCATGTATCGATAGTGCCTTGGACCAGGCCTTTTTTTGCTTATATGGTTTGAAGATAAATCCAGATTCCTGCAGTGAAGATGATCTTGCGGTTCACAAAAATACGAGCCGGGGAGACTATCAAACAAAAGAACAGTGTGCTGATGTGTTTCAATATGTCCTGCCATATGCAAAAGCTCTATCTGTGAGTACAGACTAAATGAGGACCTTATTGTTTGATAGTTGTTACTTTTGGTTTGTCACACACTATGAAGCATCATTTACAGTTCTTAATGTCTTGGCCAAATCTTGATTTGTTGTTTCAGAAAACTGGCTTGGTGAAACTACGGAGAGTTCTGCGAGCTATACGTAAACTCTTTCCACAGCCACCTCATGACTTGCTGATTAACAATCCTATTGATAATTTCTTGGATGGGCCTGAGTCATGTGAAAAGACACTCTCTGAAATTTATGAATCCAATGGATCTAAGGAAGCTATCCTTAATGTTCTGTTCCCAGGTGAAAGAGGATATGAAGCATTCAAAAAACTCTCCACTTCCAGGTTGCCTTGTGCGCTGCAACGACATTACATATTTGTTGATGAAATAGAATTACTGGCTGATATACCCTAATCATTTGTTTGACTGATTGATGCAGCTCTGAGCCTTATTCAGATGTCTATGGAAACCTGTATTACTACATAGCACAAGCCGACGATGTAAGTGCCACTGACAAATATACAGGTTTTGTTTTGAAAAAGGAAGGGGAAGAATTTGTTGAGCAGAGTGCTAGTCTTTTCAAGTACGATTTGATATATAACCCATTGCGGTTTGAAAGCTGGCAGAAGCTTTCCAATTTATATGATGAGGTAGTACTGGTTTTTATACCGACTGGATCGTTTCCATATATTTGTCAATGCATAACCAGTGGTTGTTCTCATAGGAGGTCGATCTGTTGCTAAATGATGGTAGCAAACATATAAGCATTTTGGATTGGCGGAATAATACAACTTTAATTCAAAGGGTTGAAATGGGTCGCAGACACAGTCGTCGCGGCTTATTGATGAGTTTGCCACTGGCCAAAACTGCTCCCCAGAAGGTGAATGCCATGAACTTATTAAATAATTATATATGGTGCCCTTTTGTGTTAGTCTGTTATCAAATTCCATATTTTCTGGATATAAAACTCAGTTATTGTTCTGATCACATGTATCTATTCTTTTCTTCCAGAGTGAGATCCACGAAATGTTGGCCCTGGTTTACTATGATAGCGTGCAAAATGTAGTACCCTATTATGATCAACGAGCTACTTTGCCAGTGAAGGATTCAACATGGGAGGCATTTTGTCAAAACTCTATGAAGCACTTTGAGAAGGCTTTTGAACTCAAGTAATGCCACAATCTGAGCCTTTTCATGTCTTTTAGTTGTTTATCGCATGTGGTATGATATGATTCTTACTTTGCAGCGAACAATGGCTTCATGCATTTTACCTTGGAAAGCTGTGTGAAAAACTGGGGCATTCCGCTGCTAAGGCGTTTTCATATTACAACAAAGCCATGGCGCTGAACCCAACTGCAGTTGACCCGGTTTACAGGATTCATGCATCACGCTTGAAGTTACTTTATACTCTAGGGAAACAGAACCTTGAAGTTATGCAGGTTTGTCTAAGATGTTGTAGATCATGTTTTTCGAGAATGTGTTGTCTTCAATAATTTTGTATGCAGCAGTTGATCTTTTTTATTGAATGGTTGAAGTACTCCTGAATCTTGACTCTTTACTAATCTATGGTTTTTTGCAAAATAATTAAGTGATGAATGATGACACGATCACATGTTTTTTTTCCTAACCTTACAGTTGGTGATTTGAATAAAGCATGGGCGTTGCTACCTCAATAAGAATGCAACTCAGCTTGGTTTATATCTAAAAAATGTTACTTAGTTATTAGGATGTTGATATTAAGTGTTTCCATATTTGTATTTGACTATTTGTGTCATACTCACTGTTCCATACCTTTCCGTTTGCAACAGTATTTTCTTCCTATGTTCTTATGGATGAAGGGGAACCCTGGTGCAGTGTAAAGCTATTGCCTTGTGATGAGGTCATATGTTTGAGTCCTAGAAACAGCCTCTTGCAGCAATGCAGGGAAAGGCTATGCACAAAAGACCTAAAGTGGTTGGACTTATCCCCGGACCCTACGCAAGCCGGAGTTACGTGCACCGGGATGTCCTTCCCTATGTTCTTATGGATCATTACTACTCTCTCTATCCCATTTTATCTATCATTCTAGCTTCCATTTGTCCCAATTTAACTATCATTCTCACTCCCCAATACAACTTTCTCTCTTCCTAATACATCTCTATCCCTATTTCTCTCCTTGTTTTCAGTACATCCCATCTTTTCCACCTCTCTTAATTCCCGTGCCTAGAGCCAAAATGACACTTAAATCGGAATGGAGGGAGTATGATTATTTGCTTCTATGTCCCTGCATTCATCACCTTTCCTGTAGTTGAGCGATGTATATATCCTTTCTATTTAGAATTGTATCTTTCCGAATGTCCATCTCCCTCATAATCACAAACCTGTCAGGACTCAGATCATAGTTTCCAACATGAAGATGATATGCTAACTTTGTTGCCATGAAATCCTAAACGGTAAACGGTGGTTAAACAGTGACCCACCGTTTAGGTTTTTTTCAGTTTAAATGGCTGTTTAAACCGGTTTAATCAAGCTCAAAACGGGATTAAACGGTTTAAACGGCCTAAACGACCTAAACGGTCACCTTCCGTTTATAGTTTAAACGGGTTTAAACGCCTGTTTAAAACCTTTTAGGAAAACAAGGCTTTGTTGAATGTTTGTTTCGTAGGTTGTTGCTGACTACACTTACAACCAATCGACAAAGGAAAGTGTCTTGAGCTTGTTGGCATCCACAAATAATGTTCAGCATTCACCCTCTGATCACAACGAGGAGTCTGCTCCAGAGAACAAAATTGAAAATAAGATTGTCGATCCTGATTTACTTGATAAAGTGTGGCATATACTATATGATGATTGTCTGTATGCCCTTGGTACTTGCGTGGAAGGGGACCTAAAGCATTTCCACAAGGCGAGATACAAGATTGCACAAGGATTATATAAAAGAGGTGAAGTAGGTGACCTGGAGAGAGCTAAGGAAGAGCTCTCGTTCTGCTTTAAATCTTCTCGGTCTTCCTTTACAGTGAACATGTGGGAAATTGATGGGACTGTTAGAAAGGGAAGGTGATTATTTTTTTTCTTTTATCAAATGCTAGAATTCAGCGGTTGATATACTGACTCTTGCAACTTATCTGTGTGGTCTGAGTTTCTTTTTCTTTAGGACTAACTATAATTAATCTATATACAATAACAAATAGTTCATGCATATTTAATGATACATAAGTGTTTTTATGATGTTATGTGATAGCACATCCAAATACTTATGAATAGCAGCGGTCAACATGTTTAAAAAAAAAATCTCTACTATGTATTCTAGGGAGGTACTAGGCCTCAAGAAACTACAAAATTTATAGCTAAACTGAAATTTCTTATGATTCCAGGAGAAAAAATCCGAATGTTGGTGGATCCAGAAAAAATTTGGAGGTCAGTTTATCAGAAAGTTCACGAAAATTCATTACATGCATCAGGAAGTATATGCTGCTCTACTTGAACTTGTTGGAGAAGAATAGGGACCTGTGGACTCTTGAGAAGGCATATACATATCTTCGAACGGATAAGAGGGTACCTTGTTACTACAGAATTATTATGTCAAACTGCATATTTTTTTCCTAAATATTAAGAGAATGTTTTCTGTTTTGTACAGTTTGCTTTATGTTTGGGTGATATTGTTCCTGTTGGTCTTGGAAAGTACCTTCAAGTTCTAACTGAGGCAATTCGCAACCCTGAAGTTCGTCAAGCTTCTGGCGATGCATCTGTCGAACAACTACTAGAGAAAATGTTCAGTGTATTCATGGACCATGCAAACTTATGGGCGGATATAAGCACTTTACCAGAGGTGAACAGTCCAGAATTATCAGAAAGCGATCTTTACAGGTAAGTTCCTCAATCGCAGTGCATACATGGCAGTTAAGCTGGACTTTTGTCAAATAACACTTCCTTTTTTTAGTTATATCCACCAGTACATCCATTTGCTCGAGAGTGATGTCCGTCTAGATGTTCTCGAAGGACTAAATGAGAAGATAAGAAAGCGTTTCAAGACACCAAAATTGTCAAATAGCAACTTCGCTAAGATATGTAAGCATGCTTCTGTGGCATGGTGCCGATGTATTCTCATCAAGCTGGCCTCAATCACTCCCCTGCTCGATTCCTTGGATGCAACTGATCAGCCTGCCCCGTTATCCAATGGCCTTCAACTTTTCATAGATTTGCAACCTGATGAGCTTCTCATTTCATCTCCTGATGGGCCTTCACAGTTCAAAGGCCTTGACATGAATTGGTTTGAGACCTTCAACAGAATTAAAAACATTCCAATCAAGCAAACATCTGAAGATAATATGGAGACTGCTGTTACTGTTATGAAGAGCACTTACAATTTTTATCGAGAGAGCTCTTGTGGAACATTTCCTACTGGTATCAATCTGTATACAGTAACACCAACTCAAGCTCCTGTAGGACTCTCGCAAGGCTCAAATATCGTTGAAGTTCTCGACCTAAGCATCCCAAGAAAGCTCCTTCTGTGGGTATATACCTTGGTGCATGGTCGTTATGCCAATATATCATCTGTTGTGAAATATTGTGACGAGATGAAGGTATGATCTGCATTGTTCCTAACCACCGTCCAATAATCTGTTTCCATGTGAGCTCACCTCTCCATCATTATGATTGCAGTCAAGAAATAAGAGAGGAACCTCAGCCGCAACCACTTCACAAGTTGCACACATTACTGGTTCTTCTCAAGGTTTTTCACACAAGCCTAACGTACATGCTTCACAAAGATACCAGCCCTGACTTTACCCTGACTCTTTTTGGTTTACTGCTGTAGGTAAAGAAAAGAGCACCCAATTTGAATCCAGTGAAGCAGCGCATGTTACAACTCCTGCTGCTGCTCATCTCAACTCATCCACTGAAGCAGGAGGCGGAAGCACCTCGCACACCACCGTTGATGCCCAGAATTCCACCGCTGTGGCATCACAACTGACTCGTAGCAGTTCATCAAGGGCGATGGAAAATGCACACGACGGCAGAGAGAGGAAATAGTCCAGGCAAACTTTATTTTGCTGTACCATAGGTTGTGTTTGAGTTGGTTGTACGTAGGCCTGGTAATGGGGTTGAAACAAATGAACTAGCTATGGGGAGAGCTAGGCTGGATTAAGATCAGATCGAATTTTTATTCATTTTTAAACTAACGTGTAATAAGAGCTGGTTTAGGTTGTGAGTTGTATATCTTTTCTCAGTGTAAAATGAGGTTTTCCAAGTGTAGAATTGAGTATGTATGAAGATATGTACATTATAGGCATCGGCGAAGCTCCCGTGAAATCTGTAGTGGGGAGACAAATCGCTGCGAGACCGTACTATGGGAATTACAATGTACAAGTTCAAAACGCTCTTTCTAACTGGTAAATGCTGCAATGCTACTATTTGAAAGTTGAAATGTTCATTATACAATTTCACTTTTTCATAGAAAAAATGAAGAAAAATTGAAGTTTGGCGGCCCTTATCGTTCCAATCGTAACGACGAATGCACCCACCCAAATCTAACAAGTGTTCTATGGGCTGGGCTGTGCCTCGTTTCTCTCCCAAGACCCAACTAAGACACCCCCCCCCCCCCCCCCC
>BCLH01000029.1:177749-203162 GCA_001602315.1 Zoysia pacifica
CTATTTGAAAGTTGAAATGTTCATTATACAATTTCACTTTTTCATAGAAAAAATGAAGAAAAATTGAAGTTTGGCGGCCCTTATCGTTCCAATCGTAACGACGAATGCACCCACCCAAATCTAACAAGTGTTCTATGGGCTGGGCTGTGCCTCGTTTCTCTCCCAAGACCCAACTAAGACACCCCCCCCCCCCCCCCCCCCCCCCCCCCCCACCCACGCGACGTCGCGACCACATCGAAAGCCAGAAGGTCGGGAGCAGCAGGAGGTCAGAGGAAGTTCGTCGGCGGCGATGGGGAAGGGTTTCGTCATGGAGTTCGCGGAGAACCTGATCCTCCGGCTGATGGAGGACCCGGACCGCCGGGACCAGTCGCAGCGGGAGCACGTGTACCGGATGAAGGAGCGGTGCGAGCGCACCAAGGCGGCGTGGAGTCTGCCGCTCCGCCCCTACGGCTTCTGGACCTTCGACCGCTTCAACTCCCAGCTCTCCTGGGATCCACAGATCAGCCAGGCCGCCGGCCGCCGCGACCCCTACGACGACGTCATCACCCGCCACTCCGCCCCGCCGCCGTCGTCGTCCTAAAGCCGCCCGATCCCCGCGCCGGTAATCCACTAGCTCTGGCGGACCTAGTAGTTATTGATGCTACTCGTTGTAAGAATTCTTCGATTTTGACCAACCAAACGGAGTTGGGTAGGTTTGGGTCGGTGTCGATTGAAATGCTTGTTAGATTCGTGCACCGGAGTCTGAGGTCGAGCCGAAATAGGTCGAGATGCCAGTTGATGATTGATTGGTTTGTTGCGGGTTCTCATAGAACGAATAATCAGCTGGTTGCTTGCTTGGTTTATTCGCTTGTTCCAGCTAGGGTCTGTTTGTCTTGCAGTTGACAAGAGCTCTGTAGGTTATATTAGGCTGAAAGAGTTGGGGCAGATTGTGGTCGCTATGAAAACAAACCGTTTATGGCTGCATAATTTTGTGAGATTATAGTGAAAAAAATATGATTTGATTACCTGTCATCTTCTATTCTCATTGTCAGCGAGATACAAGTAGAAAATTCTCCCAGTTTACCGGAAGGACCTATAGGATGTATTGTTTATGTTCTACTCGTTAGGATATATGTCGCCCTGCTATCTGCCACTATGAACCTTTTCATGTTTTGGGAGCAGTGGGAAAGGTGTTCTCCTCTCCTCATGGCCTTTACGAGTAATAAGTTCTGAGATATGAAGTTATGATAATATGGGTTGTTTATTTTACTGGAAAACATTTGGACTAAGTTCTGTTTTTTATCCTCTCTTCTATTTCGATGTACTCCTATTTATTAAGCTTAGGCTTGTTCTGAAAGTCAGTTGCCTGAATGATTAACACATTTGATTTCTTAGAAATCTAAATTCCATTATATGACTGAGCATCATGCTCATGATGACCAGAACTATTTCTGGCACAGAAATGCTTACTTCAGAACTTGTGCCTTCTGTTGAAAATCTATCAAATGGTCATTTTCTGAAAATCTATCAAATGGCCATTTTCTGAAAATATATTAAATGGTCATTTGATTCATGATGACATACATAGCATTGTACAATTTTAGGTTTTTTAGATGTCTTATTGAATGGAAAGAAATACATTCAACTGTTTCTTTTTGCATAGTGTTCAGAATCTTCAGATATCAAATTGATGGTTTTGAAAGCATTTTGTTAATCTTCTAATTTGTATGTTATGCAAAGTTTTCCTGAAATTGTGATCTATGTTGGAAACTTTGAGCAATGAGTCTTCAGCTTTGTTTTGATTGCATTGCTAACCTTAAGAAACTTTTTGCTCTTTGAACCTTACTTCATTTGTAATTGCTATATGCAATGTTGCACCGTCACAAGCAAGAAAAGATTGTTATTGGCTCATGAAACTATGCTACAAACTCAGCATTTTGGATTATTGTTGTTTGAATACATACATCTTTTTTCATGTTTGAGAAGCACATGTATTTTTACTTAGTATCACTTTTAACTATTTTTAATAAGGCTTATAAAGATCATTAGATGGTTTCTTCATTTCCCTGCAGATATCCATCATGAGGAAGTGTTTCAAAGCCAGATCTACTTGGGCTAGCAATAAGAATATCATTCCCTCAAACTGACTGCTGTTTTAATTTTCATCTTTTCAACAATGTATTTTTCATTTTCAGTTTGGCATGCAAGCAGAAGTTCTGTACTTGTTTCCATCTTCTGTCTCTGTATTATGAAATGTTTCAATAATCACACTGAGCACTCATTTGCCTTTGCTTTTTTGAATGAACCGGTGCAATGATTACATATTTTTGTATCGTTGGTTTGGCGAAGGTTTAGATGATTTGTGAAAGTGATCCGGGTCCGGGTTTGTCTGGGTTAAGTGCCTCGAAAGTTTTTGTGTGGCATGTTTGGTTGGGTGGACGGGTGGTCAAATTTTTTATTTGGTTAGACGGACGAGGATAAATGATGAAGATAATTATTAACCAAATGCATCTTTGTAGTAGCCTTGGGCCTGCCAGCCTCATCTCATAAGTCGTATGTAGCGCAAAACGGACAAGACTAGTGTGTTGAGGCTCCAAAGGCAATGCAGCATTGCTGACTCCTGATGAGCCACTAGCGCCATTTCTTTCCCCGGTTTGGAAGCGCGTCGTCTCGTCGCTTTCGCCAATCCTGCGCCGCGCGTTTTGTGTATATCTGCTTGCCATTGTCTCGGCGCGTTTGGGTACTGCTCCGTTGCTCGTATGCGCACAACGTTGGTGCAGGCCTCTGGCGCGTTGCTATCACGATTTCTGTGACAAGCTTGGCTCCAAATCGTGCCAAGGTGAATCAGAACACCCCAAAACAACGAAGAACGCATGCTTTTCATGTGCGGACGCAATAGCTAGAACCTTGATGCGTATCTGCGAATTCGTTCACAAAATCACGGACGTGGAATACGAGTACCTTGTCAAATCTCGGACACGCAACAAAACACCGTTGAAAGGGAAAAAAATCAGCTTTTTTTCCCCAATCCCAGGCCATTGTGTATCCATCACCTTTTCACCTCTCCACTTCTATGCTTAAAACAAAGTGACAAGTAAATTGAGACAGAAGAATAACAAAACAATACTACTCCCTCTGTCTACTTTACTTGCCATTTCAGGTTTATCACAGTAACTGGTGCGTTTAGTACGGTTTCGATTCTTTGAAGAATCACAAACATTTCAGATTCAGTCTAGAAATGTTTCTAATTAGAAACAGAATCACTTTAAAAATTGTTTGGCAAATTTTATTAGTGATTCAAATCTAGTAATTCAAATCCAGCGAAGCGAGAAAGAGGACTGGAAACAACTTTGAAAATTAACAGAACAATTTTAGAAGATTTTGGGAATAACTTGGAGGTCACCTACATGAACAGCTCGATAAGAGGAATTTAACTGAATAACTTTGGAATTTTTTTTGAAACTTTAGAAAATTTTAAGAATAACTCAGAGGACATATATACGAAGAGTTCGATGAAATGAAATTAACAGAATAAATTTGAGAAACTTTGAAAATTTGAAGAAACTTCCTTGAATTTTTGAAGATCAAAAAAGAATTTCAAAAATATTGGTTACAGGGAGACTGAAGTGTTTCGCATGTGAAACACCTTTTCTCCCGATTCGCTCGCCCAGCAAAAAACGTGAATCAATTCTCTGTGATTCTTCCTTGAAAGGCTTCAACGTTTCTCTCTTTGGCTCCGTTCCAAGTGATTCAACAAAGAAACCGAATCGTTTCTTATTGCCAAACGGAGCTTTAGAAAGGGATGAAAAGGTATGGTGTCCTAAAAATAAGAATGAGATAGAGAAATATATTAAAAATATAGAAGTTGCGTTGAAAAATAAGAATGACAAGTAGTTTAATGCATAAAATGACAAGTAATTTTTTCTGACAACCAGGAGACAAGGAAAAAGGTTTACCTCCCTCCCACTCGGATGTCATGTCAACAGGACGGAGGCTTCTTTTGGCAGAGCTATTAATTCTTCAAAGTCACTGTTTGATTCTCTGTAAAGTGATTTTAATAGTTAAAAGTAATTTTATTTGATTCTTTAAGATAAACTCTTATAATCTAAACAGAGAATCACACAAAATCAGAAGAGGCTATTTTTTTCAATTCTCAGCTTTATAATTTATTTCATTTATTTCAGAGAATCATTTCACAAAATAAAAAAAGAATCGCTTCTTTTAAAAATAGTGTTTGAATTCTGCTTGAGAATCAAAAGATAAGAGCTCTTCCAAAAAGGCCCATAGTCTACTCTCAAGCATGGTTTAAAAAACCGGTACTGGTTTTTGAAATAATGAAAACCAACCGATTTACCTTTTTACTACAGTACTATCTCCTTCTAATATAATAAGTATTTTTAGAGTTAAATCAAAATCAAATTTTTATCACTTTGACTATTAATAATAATGAAGAATTAATAATATTTTATTATATAAAAATTATATTTTTTAAATTTGTTGTGAAATAAACATTCATAAAAATATTTTTTAATTAAAAATTATATACTTTTTTAAATATTATTAGTAATAATTAATTTAATTTTATCAAATCTAAAAATAAATGGAGTTAGTACCTCAACTCGGTTTTGAAAAAAAAGTTGACCATCCGATAAAACCAGCTCAATGGTTTTTCGAATGATTAATTTGATATATATCATTACAATTTTATAAAATTTAAAATATACTATTTAAACTTACGTGTCATTTATTTGCACAATTCGATTTATTAATAACACATGAATGACATTTTAAAATTTATAAAATTGTGACAAAATTCGCCTTTTCTCGAACCCTGCTACACGTCCATGCCGTGCCGTTGTTCTCACCGCGACTACAGCCGAGCGCCGCGCGAATCCACGGGACAGCGCCGCGCGGCCTGGCAGTTGTAGCCGTAGCCAGCAGTCGCGCCGGGAGGCGGCTGGCGTCGCACGAGGCAATTGGGCGGGCCGTCGGAGGATTTGGTTCGCCCCCCGCCGGGCCCCACGCACATCCTCCTTTCTCGTCGCGTCGCGCTCTCGTTTCTCCTCGCCTCGGCGTCCTCCCCTACGGTAACGGGCTCACGCCGAGGAGTAGCAACCGCCTGTCGCCGAGAGAGAAAGAGATGCGACCGCCATGCCCCTTTTCCTCTCCGCGTCCCCCCTCCTGCTCCCAATCCCAGCCCTAAACCTCCTGCCGCCGCCTCTCGCCGCCGCCTACAGGCCCCCGCGGCGCCAGCCCTACCGCCGCCGACGCGACGGACCCCCCGGCCGCCCGCCCGCGAGGACACTGGCTCCTCAGACGCCGACTCCTCAGCAGCCGCACCAGCCGCACCAGCGCCCCGCCAATGCCGCCGCGCCGGGCCTGCGGGGGCAGGAGGAGCTCGAGGAGGCGATCTACGATTTCATGCTCCGCTCCGGTAATCCCGGGAGATTCCCCACCCGCGAGGAGCTCATCGCCGCGGGCCGCGCTGACCTCGCCGCCGCCGTGGCGTCCAGCGGAGGGTGGCTCTCCCTCGGCTGGTCGTCCTCCTCGCCGTCCCCTTACGCTGCGGAAGTCCGCGCCTCGACAGTGACGTCCGCGCCGGTGTCGTTGGGCGGGGGACATCCAGATTACCCGCCTTACTCGGGCCTCTATGATCGTAACCTAGCGCTGGCCACCAGGGATTGCGCTGGGAGGTGCGTAACTCGATTGCGCCATGCTCTGACCATTTTCTAATGCTCGTTGAATCCTCCACCATACCATTTTTGTGTCACCTTTGCTGAATTTAAAAACGGGACCGTTGTAGGGAGGAGGAGGAAGACGACGATGAGGAGGATGAGGCATCACCGTCTGGGCAGCCACCAGAGACGGAGGTGCCCAGGTGAGTGCCTCCTGAGGCTCCTTTCTCTTTTTGATCTCCATGTTCGCCTTTCAGTTCCTCATGGTTACTTTGCTCCCACTGCGGATGCAGGGATGTGAAGTTCAAAGCTGGTATTGAGGGGATGCTCACCAGGCTGCAGAGAGATAGGGAACGGTTGCGACCGCTACCAAGGAGCAGCAATGGAGGGGGAGGGCGAGGTGTCAATGGAGGTATTTTCTGTTTCAATTCTAAGAATTCTTCATGAGCATGCCTTGTTTCCTTTTATGGTTTGATAGTGGTTCTTTCTTTGCCAATTGCCAATGGGCATGACATGGTTGGGAGGCATTTACATGACTAACTGAAAATTCTTGATTGCAACTTTGAATTTTGTACATCAAGGTGCTTATTGCGTTCTAGGTGTGAACCGGTAGTTACTTCTTGTGTTTGATTTCTTCTAGTCCTACTCCTTATTTCACTAAAGAGGCCAAGGATTGATCAGTGAATGCAACTTGTTTAGTAGGAAGTATTTTCTGAAAGCTCAGGAACGAAACATTCTGTAAATTGAACCAGTCAATAGGAAGGTTTCATCTGAGTCATCCATTTTTGCAGTTTGAATAGTTTTGTTTGTAACTTACCTAGCATTGTCTCTATTGGAATTTTTGCTAACTGAACTGTAATTTTTTTAAATACGTTACTCCGTTTGTCGGTTATCCATTTATGGACTGCCAGCAGACAAAATACCCTTCTGTTGCCCTAGTTGCTGTTTTCTTTTTTGTAAATAATTTTGTTTATTGTTCTTCCGTTATCCATCTGGTCACTCCATGACTTCAGTTGTAGTGTTTGCATGATTGTAACATCACCAGTGAGTCATTTTGTTTTCTTCTTTTGTTGAAGCATCACTTGGATTCAGAGGGATTTAGTCTGTCCTGAGTAACTCACAAAGTACGAGCAACTGATTTTGGTTGGTTATTAGTCTGTCTTCTTCAGCTTTAATCATGGCGATTGTGTGGCTTTGCATGCTCTTTTTATTGAATTATCTGAGTATATTCTGCTTTACAATTCAGTCCCCATTTTCTTCCGTCAATCTAAAGGGATTTCAGAATCATATATTCCAAGATATGCATGTATAGGTCAAATTTAGCAGAGCGTGGACAAAGAAGTATCTGCAGTTAAATGGACATGCAAGCGCGCTTCTCATAGTGCACTATTAGTACCATTAGTTTTGGAAAGTAAACTTTTAAATGGAGAGTGTGATGATTACAAATTACAAGCTTCCACATGTACGTTATTCATAATTAACAGAATCAGAGTTTATTGTGGGGAGTGTATAAGTTAGAACTGGTTCAAATGTTTTCTTTTTAAGAAAAAATTAATGTGAATGTTCATCCTGGATGCACCATTTTATGCCTTGCATTTTCATTATTGTATATTGGACTGAATGGTATAAACTTTTTTTTTTTGGCATGCATACAGCTTTAGTTGGCAATAACGATGCTTCTAGTAGTCATATAGCGGCTAGTGGCAGATATACTCCAATAGTACCTGTGAATGGAAACATGCATGGATCCCATCCTCAGATTGGAACGTTAGAGGATGATGCATGGAAAACATGGACTCTTGGGAAGGGTGGGCTATCTGATTTTGAAGGTTATTTGATAACTCAACTTTATGTTTATATAATGAATCATAATTATATAATTATTTTCTGACATATTTAAAGTAATACAGCTGCAGAGATCCTACCAACTGAAAGCAGAAGAATTTCTGAGTATGGCGAACTAGATATCCACAAATCATCTAATGGTGTGGCTGTAAGCGAGCATCCTATTGATGTTGTAGGCTCTGAAAGAGATGAGATACATTCACGTCTTCGAAATTTGGAATTGGATCTTTCCAATTCCCTGAAGACATTAAGATCAAGATTTGACAAAGTTTTATTAGATATGGTGTGTATGTCTCTTCACATTACTAATTACTGTTGGAAGTGCTACATGCATTTAGTGCACATGGCTTCACTTCTTTAATATGCATTTGATATACCCAACCAGCTCTCTTTCCTTAATTGCGCTCTCCCTCCAGTCACAGAGAAGTGCCATCATGGGATATGTCTGGTGAAATCTTTTACGTACTGTGATATAGTTGTAGATACTTTTTTGGTATTCTGAATACGGTTCAAGTAGATTTATAAACAATTGCATTAGACTGTAGAGGATGCTACCATGGTACCTGGATGTCGCCCTGTCAGTGTCAGTCTTTGTGTAGGTAGCCCAAATTTTTGTTCACTTATTATTAGTGATTGGCACAATTACTAACAGCCTTTTTTATCATAATCAAAGGAAGTCTTTGATATATATTTCTCATGTTGGATCTTTCTAGAAGCATTATTCTTGTCACAGTATCCATCTTTTCTAGTCCTTTTTCCTTCAAATGGTGACAGAGAAACTGTGCCAAAGATCATATCTGATACGTTTTTCATTTTCATGTTTCTATCTGCACTATAATTCTCTCTAAATAACTCTGATTTCTTATTTCTTTTTTCAGTCAAGTGGTGATGGAGCAACTGTGGGCGATGATGTTTCTGACGATTGGGAGTTCGAGGAGACCAAGGTAATGCAAGCTCAGGAGGAACTAAGATCAATCCGTGCTAAAATAGCCGTCTTAGAAGGGAAGATGGCACTTGAAATAATGTATGGCCTTCTCAAATTAGCGTCCATAATTCATATTTTCATCATATTCATCCGACTTAACCTAAAATATGTGTATCGTTTCATCAGCGAGAGGAACAAAATAATTGAAGAGAAACAAAAGAGGCTTGATGAAGTTGAGAAGGCTTTGAGTGAGCTCCGTACTGTTTATATTATGTGGCCTAATCCTGCTTCAGAGGTTTTACTGGCTGGCTCTTTTGATGGCTGGACAAGTCAAGTTAGTATCTACTCCAATTTCCATAGTGCCCCTTAAATATTTGAATGTTTGCAATGAAATTACAAGATATGTAGTGTTTCAGGGTTCCATTTTGCTTTCATTAATTTTCTTTGGTATTCTATTGAATTTACTGCAATAAATTTACGGCTACGAAAGAGATGAGGCCAATTCTATTGCTTCTAGATTTTACAAATGCAATTCACTGCGAAACTCTTCTTAATCTTATGATGCGTAGCACTTCTGCGTGTTTGAGGGGTTTTTTTTTTTTTGCAAATGCAATTTACTGCTAGCACCTTGTATGTTACATGATTAATTCATTGAGATTCATTATGAAACAAGCTCGGATAAGATTAGATGAAAACTTACACATGGAAACCACAACCTGAAACTTATTGGGCCAGTGCGTTTTCTGCTGACACATGATGATGTATGAGCTGTTAAAGAGAAGGGAAACATACCCCTTTTCAAGTAATACTATCTGAACAATGAATTTGTTGTGTATAGCTTCATCATAATTATAGGTTTTGTCACCTTCATTTATCTTCAACTAGTAAATTAGAGATGATTCATTTTATTCAATCATCAGGCCTTGTTATGTCACACTGTCACTACTCGCTACTCACAAGTTCTAGTTTCTACCTTCTTATCCTTTAGCTTTACATTTCTTGCTCACATTGGATGGAAAAGTATGTATGGGTACAGATCCACAACCAGTAATGCAAACCTGTTTTACTTCAGACAGCATATGAAATGCATCATGTGAATTTCTGCTTCAGGTGGTTTTATTGTGTGTTGTCATCTTCTTGGAGTATGTGTTTCCATGACTGCTTGTGTGCCATGCCACTGGTAGGCAGGTCATAGTTGTGCACTTGAAAGTTAATCATTATGTTTTTTTTTTTGAACGGAATATGCGTTGTGTAACTTGTGTTGTAGGTCACATTTAGAAGCGAATAAAGTTTATGATACTAGCTATTACAAGAGATTAGCAATTTAATCTCATGCATGGAGACTGTAAATCTTTGTATCGCATGCTGGAGTTTAGCCCTTTTTTTGAACTGAGGATAAGCCTTTTCCTTAAACGATTAGTAGATGTGGTATATTTTTGCCTAGTTCAATGAAAAATGAGGCACAAATCATGTGCCCTGTTCTTGTGAGGACCAAAACAGATTTGGTCCAAGATGCAGAACTTAATTCTGTTTCTGGGCGTGAAGGCAGTCTATTTGCATGTGCCATAGATGAAGGATTTCTGTTTGCATGTGTTTTTAGAATGTAAATAAAACCCCTTTTTTTACCGGAATGTAAAGAAAACCTTCATATGTACTCTTCGTAATTAAAAGCTCACTTGTAAGGATGATCTAATTCGAAGCATTCCTGCAGAGGAAGATGGAAAGGTCAGAAACAGGCATTTTTTCTTTAAACTTGAGGCTTTACCCAGGAAGATATGAGGTAACTGTCTGCCTTGTACTCCCATCGTTAGTATTTTATCGCTTCTGATCTTTGGCAACTGTGGTTTCAGATTAAGTTTATTGTTGATGGTGTGTGGAAGAATGATCCTCTTCGGCCCACCGTGTACAACAATGGGAATGAAAACAACGTTCTTGTTGTTACTTGACTTGCAGCTGCATCCTGGTAGCATTTTTTGTAGATTATTGCCTAGATTTTTCTCGACGTGATTGATGCCAACTGATTAATCAGTTCCTCCTTGTGTAACTAATCAGTGTTGCCTTAAGTTATTTCTTAGGTAGTTGTGTGCAACATAAAAGTACAGGGTGCTATCGAAATGTGTTACCCAGTCCAGATAGAAGAAAGTAGTTGTGTATTCTTACCTCCCCCATCTTTCTCCCTGGTGGTGCATAGACGTGTTCTCAAAGTATCCAAATACTTATGCGTTGATTCACCTTGATTCTGTAACAATGGAGTAGTCAGGAGTTATGTACATATGCGGTCATGAAATTTTGTTCTGGAAGCTTGCAGAAGTTGCATTTCATCTCAGTAAAAATGTAGGTTTAGTGTTTTGCTTTCTTGTTAGATGTGGAGTGCTTCAGTGCGGGATTGGAATCCGTTCAACCTTGTGCTAGCTGAACTTAGTCTTGAGCTCGAATAGACACTGACAGCATGTAAAGCAAACATTTTTTTTTAAGGAAACAACAGTGGGATTCACCCTAAGTTTGAAGGCAAAACGATCAGAAGTTTATTGGTCTTCACTCGTTCATGGCACTATGGCAGCATGCTTTGAACCATAAACAGGTAACAGAACCTGAAGCATTGAACATGCATTTATCTTTCAATTTCGGCAACTAAATTTGAGCATCCATCCGTTCACATTTCGATTTAACCACTTACAAGAAACTGCTTTCTTTTGTTTCTTTCATCTATCTTCGTGCCCAGCCCCTTATCGATCCTATAGACAGATTGATTTTAAAAACAAAACAGGTGCTATGGTACAGAAAATACACAAAATAATTACTATAACAGTATTCTACTTCCTTTTCCACCCATAAGGCCATAGCATAATTAATTACTGATGAGATGATTTATATAGGTGTCCCTTGAGGCCTGTGCTTGGACAGATCATTCGGCGGCCCCCTTGAACCTGTACCACTTGGCGCAGATAATGAAATAGATGAAGTTGAAGACGCCGATGCCGGCAATGGTCCAGTAGAAGAGGTCGAGCCGGCCCTCGTTGAGGTCCTGCGCCAGCCAGTTGCTCCCTGATCCCGTGGTCCGGTGCACGATGGTCACCAGGAATCCGCTGAGGTAGTTGCCGAGCGCCAGGTTGCAGAACGCCAGCGCACCCGCCACGCTCCGCATGTGCTCAGGGATCTCCTTGTAGTAGAACTCGATCTGGCTGATGAGGTTGAACGCCTCCGACAGTCCCAGGATGAGGAGCTGGGGCACCATCCACAGGCTGGACATGGACGAGATGGCGCCGCCGGTCAAGGTCTTTCCGAGCGTGGGCTCGTTCAGCGCGATGGCCCGGCGCCTATCCTCGACGATGGCCGAGATGACCATGGCGACGGTCGAGAGCGCGATGCCGATGCCCATGCGCTGCAGCAGCGTGAGCCCTTCATCCTTGCCGGTCATCTTGCGGATCTTGGGCAGCAGCAGGCGGTCGTAGATGGGGATCCATACGGTCTGCGCGAGCATGGCGAAGACGGTGAAGGACGCGGCGGGGATCTGGAACCCGCGGCTGCCGAGTCGGCGATCAGACTGCAGCGCGGAGAACACCACGTAGGTGGACTGCTGCACCACGGCCACGTAGTATATGATCCCCGTGGACCAGACCGGCACGATGCGGAGGAGGCATTTCACCTCCTCCACCTGCTGCACGCTGCAGAGCCTCCACGCGTCCGCCGGCGCGGCGCCGTCGGGCCGGACCTCGTCGGGGGACGCCACGACGGCCGCCTTGTCCAGGCACCGGAACTGGTCCGTGTGCGCGAGCTTGGTGACCACGGCGCTGGTGTGCGGCGGGTCGAACAGGTCCTGCTTCGCGTCCTTGGCCCGCAGCTTGAGCCCCCGCTTCCTGACCGCGGCGACGAACACCTGGACGACGCTGGTGAAGGGGCTCCCCTCCGGCTTCACCTTGACGTAGAGCCGCGTGCCCAGGAAGAAGAGCACGCAGGCCAGGAACATGAGGATCGTCGGGATGCCGAGCCCGATGGACCAGCTCACGTTGCTCTGCACGTAGATGATGACCGTCGCGGAGATCAGCATCGCGGCCGTGAAGGTGAAGTAGTACCAGTTGAAGAAGCTGTTGATGCCGCGTTTCCCGGACTCCGTGTGCGGGTCGAATTGGTCCGCGCCGAACGGCATGCTGCAGGGGCGGATCCCCGCCGAGCCCACCACCAGGAACGCGAAGGAGATGAAGAGCACCGCCAGCTGGTAGGGCGCCGCCTTCTCGCAGGTCTCCGCGCCAACGGCGCCGCACTCCCGCGGGTGCAGGCTGGCCGCGCCGGCCGTCAGAGTCAGGAGGAACATGCCCTGGAACGAGGAAACAAGTGAGCATTACTGCACTAGCGAGCAATGGACCGGAGGTTGGACTGTTGGAGGGAAATGGACCTGAGTTTGCGTTGTTTGAAATATGAAATCGCCACAATTACTTTACAGTACGAAAGCCGTGCCTCTGTAGTCTGTACCGGCCCAGGCCGAAACCTACTGTTTGGGTCAAAAACTTTAGATTCATGGGCTTATGGCAAACTTATTGAGTCTGTTTTTTTTTTCACGAGCGCTCGATGCGCGCGAGGCTCAAGCACGAGTGCACGACCGATACCCTGCTGGGGCTTGCTTTCTTCCGGCTTCCCCAACTCTTCCAGTCACCCAATGCCGCCGGCAACGCGACACGGTGCCCGGAGCCGAAACTCCAGCAAAAATCCGGGCAGAAACGCCCCCGCAGCTGATGAATCATGGGTGCCGCGGCGTGCGCCCTCATGAACCAAGGATGGAGGGACCTCCCGGTAGCCTTCGCACAGGGACAGTACTGTCGCCGTCCATGGATGGAGCGAGCAATTGGCAAGCGGAGACTGGTCAATCTCGGTGGCGTCGCCTCGAACCGGTTCACGAGTCATGACCGTTTGGCTGGCGGCCAGTTAGACGAGAAAGCGGCGTCTTCCTACCGCCGACACGCAGACCCCGGTGGCCGTGTGGTGTGAGTGTAAGTGAATTACCTATTTTTTTATTAACTTAAACTTTTAAAGTTAATTGATTACTACATGCAACTCAATACAACAAATCCCCACGTCTCGCCCGAAGCCTGGTGCTTCACCGGCTGACGCCGACCGGGCAGCAGCACCACCGCCTCCCACCTCCGGAGCCTCCGGCAAAAACAAAAATCCCGGTGACCCGGTGCATGCGCTACCCACTACTCGTGGCTTCGCCCGACGTGACGTCGGTGGAGTGGTGCGGGTTGTTGTTGGGCGGTCACGTCGAGATAAGCTCAGATACTCCTACGCACCACCACTTCTCGAATCATTCGGCTGCGCAGGAGAAACTTCCCCGTGAAAGCACTGTCACTCACTCCCGTAAAAGCCCTCTTCGGAAATCGGAACAGAGACCAGGCGGAGTTGATGGGACGCCGCTGCAGAGGCCATGCAGGAGATGATCGCCGGCCTTTAACTTGCCAATTAAAAGCAAGTTGCGAAAAAATTCTCTTTTACAAAAAAAAAAAAAAAACAGCCTCTCAAAAGGCAAAAGCTACTTTATGAGGAAAAAATAAAAACCAAACAGGTCCTAAACCAGCGCCTAGCTAGCTAGGCGGCCTTGGAAATAGGCGTGGCAACTCATGTTTATCCGCTCGGGTCATCGACCGATCGAGAGGATAAAAAGCAGGGCTGCTGCTTATTAGGGCACTACAATACGGGGGTTAGCGCGGCGCTAATCATGACTGACGCACTACGTGTGTGCGTAGGCAAAGGAAGCACGATGATGAATTGATGCTGATGCAGGACAGGAGCGGGGGTGGGGGGGGGGGGGGGTGTCAAACTAACTTGGGGATTTAAGTGACGGCGCCACCCCGGAA
The DNA here is from genome assembly GCA_001602315.1 of Zoysia pacifica. Taxonomy (NCBI): domain Eukaryota; kingdom Viridiplantae; phylum Streptophyta; class Magnoliopsida; order Poales; family Poaceae; genus Zoysia; species Zoysia pacifica. Next base: position 192,023 of record BCLH01000029.1, read on the forward strand.
CGCCAGCTCATCAACCATCGTCAAAGCAGCGACAACTACGCTGAATACTGAGGGTGCTGGATATTTCCGTCGGGCCAGTAGTACGCGTGTTTGGAGTTCATGACGCGAGGTCTGTGAATTAGCAGAACGCTCGGTTGCTGGTAAAAATCTGCTGATGATATTTGCAAAGACGCAAGCATGTGACGGAGGAAAGCGGTTTTAAATTGTTCTTGCCCTTTCATCACCCGTACCAAAAGGAAAAGGTCCGGCGGCGTGGCAGAGAAGAAAGCACGGTCTCTTTGATGATTGATCTAACGATCGAGCACGTATTAAGCTGAATTCAATTCACCTTGCAGATCTCCCAGCGTACTGCACTACGTTCGCGACAGGCAGAGCAGACAAGCGGACAGAGCAGGAACGAGGAGGAGGAGGATCAGCGCCTCAGCGGGCAATGGAGGGAAGAAATTCTCAGGAAATGGTGGTGAGCGCGAGCGATCGAACCAGTGAGGGAGGGAGTCAGCACGTCCCATGTGCCGCCATCGATCACCGACGTCGTCGTCTTTCTCCAGCAAAAAAGAAAGAAAGACAGCCAGGAGAGCGCAGCGCACACAGGAAGGAAGCCAGCGCGGTCTCTCGTAAAAGTCCAACTCACTCACAGGCGGCCAAGCAGAGCGGGAGAGCATGCCACCCACCAACTCCACCGCTCGTCACCTACCTACTATTCCGGTCCCCGAGGAAACTGAGTCCGACGCGGGAGCCACCGACAGGCGACAAACGACAGCGATTCACAACACCGTCGTCGGTCGAACGAACCAACGAATTCTCAGCTCCGACCTCCCCCGGAGCGGTCGCCGATATCAACAAGTAATCATCGAGCAGCAGCAACCAAGCAAGGAATTAAGGAAGGGAAGGAGAAGGAAGAAGGAAGAATTAATGCTCGAGGCTTACGATGAGCGAGGCGACGGAGGCGATGGCGAGCGCGAGGTAGCGGCCGAGGTAGGCGTCGGAGAGGAAGGCTCCGATGATGGGCGCGAGGCTGGTGGTGCCGTTGAGCCCGTTGAGCAGCGTGGCGGCGTCCACGCTGCGCATGTGGAACACCTGCGTCAGGTACACCAGCAGGTTCGCCGACGTGCCCAGCGTCCCGAGCTTCTCGAACGTCTCGTTCCCTGCACCCGTTATTCGTCGATCATCATGTCTCCGTCGTCGACCAGCCGTTTCAGCGACAAGAAAGAAGCGGTGGTGGTAACTGCGCACGTACCGATGATGAAGGGCATGGCCCTCCAGCCGTAGTACTTGACGGCGGGCCGCGGCGGCTGCTGGCCGTCCTCGCCGCCGCCGCCCTTCTCGAGCTTCTCCACGTCCATGCTCCTCTGCTTCCCCGACGCCGCCTCCTCGTCCTCCCGCCCGCCGCGCATTCGCCCTCCGCTCTCCTCACCCTCTCTCTCTCTCTCTCTCCCCGCGGCGGTTCTCTCCGTTCCTGCGAGTCAGTCAGTCAGTAATCAGAGGCGCATCATGCCCACCGGGAACCGGGTCTCTTATAAAACCAGCACAGCTTCCACTTCCACTCAATCAGTGGCGTCGCAGTCTTACTCAGTCCGTCACGGTCTCACGGGTCCAACTCCAGACCAGCCGGGCTGCCGGGGTATTTTCGCTCCACCACCCTACTCGTCCTTAATCACACTCCGGTCCCTGCTTTGGCAACCAGCCCCCGTCCTCACGGAATCCACCTTTCGAAAGCGACTCGGTGCTGGTGGTGGTGACTGGTGGTCACCAAGTTTGGCAACGACGACGCCTTTGAGTCCAACGCAAGGCGACCTCTTTCCTAAATTCCTACTATACCGACGAACGAGTACAGCGTCTGCCACTGAACGGGCATGCAAGCTGTGCGTCGTCTTGGGCAGGGCTCCCGCGTGGCAACAAAGCGCAAAGTCTCGGGGGTTTGGACGCGCTCGCCCGCGGTTCGCAGAGCACGGCGGTGCCGGTGACGTGCTTGATTCTCTCGGGTTCTCGTCGCGTTGCACCGCACCATATGTTTGTTAAATATGTATACTAGTATATATGCACGTTCTTTTCGAAACGAGGACACCGTTCCTCGAGCGCCCTGGCGCGCGTTTTCTGGACGAAAGTTCCTCTTCTTCTTCTTCCCGGCCCCGTGAAGGAAAAGGAGAGCTTGGAGTTTGTGTGTATCGGATAGAGTTTGGGAGACGGGTCCCTTGGTTTCTGACGGAAACGTCGTCTCTTTGTGGATCGTGGTGAGACGTGACAGATTTGGATTCGGGAGGGGTAAGTAAGCGAGAGGGAGCAAACGGCATCGTGGCCCTGACCTTTCCAGCCAGACGCGCACACACAAAACCCGGATGGAAAGAAGGATCATTGCAAAGTGGTTGGGCGCGTGGATCGTGGGTGGTGCTGGAGTTGTTGGAGATTGTTTGTTTGGACTTTGGAGACGACGACGACGGGGTGAGGAGCGAGTAGTTAGCATGGCTGCGTCCAGTGAACAGCACTAGCTTTCTGGTGTCCGTTGACGTGCTGAACTAGATTAGACGAGATTCAATCGCTCCCTGTTGCTGCAGACCATTTGGACGTTGCCATTTGGGCAACTGGATAGAGTAACTATCACCGTTGTCAATTAATTTACTCTCTACAGATCCACCATCGCCTGGCCAAAAATGTTCTTAAGATTCCTCTGAATGACCGGAGTCATAACAGATCCACGGACCTTCAAACGTCTCGTCAATCTGCATCATCGCTCGAGAGACCACGTGGTTGTTCACTAACCATAATAATAATAATAATTCGAAAGGGGGGGGGGGGGTCCTTCACATGATCCTCCCTCTCCAGGCGCCAGGGCTTTGCGTGCATGCATGCCGCAAGTTGCTGTTTAACTTCTAGTGGTTACGGATAGACATCGGAGGCGGCTGATGGCGATCGTCGTCGGTCGCCCCTGGATCTTGCTAGCTACTAGTATAGTGCTACCAAGGGTGTGACGATGGAAGACGCAACGTTGACCGGGTAGGACTTGGGAGGGTCATCTCATCTGTATATAATGAGCATTCAGGGGACTGATCGATCACGGCTGCCTACAGGAATCTATCTGTAGCTGGTTAATTGAATAAGTTTGGATATTCTTGCATAAACATGTGGATTTACTACTGTGTGACAGTGCTTCAGAAACAGTGCAATGGAGAGAAAATTGGCAAGCCAGTTTCTGACAGCCAATCAGTTAGGCTGACCGCTCTGACTTGGGAAAACAGCAACCTGGAACAAACGGACTTCGGGGCCACGCCTTGCACGCGCGGAGACGTGCTGTTGGACCCGGGTCCTCGGCTTCTCTCTGTTAGGCAGGGCGTTCGTTCTGTCGGTTGGGTTGGACCGCCGGACCGGACGCACGGGCAGGAACGGGAGGGACCACCGGACTAGCCCTGCACAGAAGCGATGGATGCGGGAGCATGGGTTGCTTGCGAACCCTGCAAACTGTAATCGCTCGCTCGCACGCACGCAGCTTCTTCGATTCCCTTGGTTGCTGTAGTTGGTTAGGAAGGAGTACTAGGCAGGCAGGCAGATTTTTTTCCCGGATTCTCCCCTCCACGCTGCAGCGCTGTACCGGTAGTTACGGCACTAATCATGCAGAGAAAAGGGGCTCTTATCTCCGTCGCCGGGTTGGTGCCTGGGACGGAACGATGGAGAAAGTGTGTACGGACTGTTGAGTGCTCGAGCGGGCGAGCGATCACCGATCAGCCGGCCGGTCAGCCGTCGTTCTCTCGTGCGCCGGTGGTGGTGGTTGCGTGCGACGGGTCGTTGCATGCGTCGGTTCGATGCCAAGGACGCCGGTCGCTGCGCGTCATGGAGCGAGCAGACGTCCTCGGACTCGGGGTGGACCCGGCGGGGCAGGGTACGTCGTGGGATGTGACCGGTGGAGAAGATCCGAAGACGCAAAGCGTGGCAACTGCACAAGGTATCCTGCCGATAAACTCTAGGTGGTGTTTGGCTTCTTGGAAATGAAAACCAGGTTAGGGAAATAGCGGGGGAGGTTGCTCTAATCTTATTGTTCAGATTTCAGGTTAAGAAAACGAGGATGGATTGGAACAGGGAAATAAGGGTTTTATTTCTCAGAGATCTCAACTCAGCTAGAGGAGTGGTTACGACAGGAAATAGAGGTACAGTCAACGTCACCGCTCACATGACTGTCTCTAAAATGTTGTCGTCGTCGAAGCCGATGCTGCTGGCCGCACTCGCCTTGGCTGCTTCGTCGTTGCTATTGATGTTGTCAAGTGCTTGTGGATCTCCTTTAGGGCCGCGGCTGCTTCCGACTTTCAGCGTCTCATAATCACGGCAGCGTTCTCTAATGCACTGTCTTGCTCTCTAAATTAATCTTTTCTTTTTTGCTCATCACCATTAGTCGTGAGATAGAAGAGAAAACGAAAAAAAGCAAAAGACGCGAGACACTGGAAAAGCAGCTGAGGAAGAGAATAGCGATGATTAAAATAATCATACACAAACCCCACATTTGTTTCCTCATCTTACGCCATAGTATCTGAACAACGGATAAATATTTAAGCACTGTAACCTCAACCCAAACCCGGCCAATCACATCCGACCTCATTTTCTTAACTCAAACCCATCATCTATCCAAACACCACATAGTCCTACTGCTCGTACTAGCGTTGTGACTCTGCTTGTCAGCTTGTTGCAGCCCAAAGTGGTAGTACTCCCAAATATAGTTAGAAATAGTTCTGCAGTTACAATTCACCAACAGACCAACTGAAGCTCTTGTGGTTACCCATTTCAGCTGTTGTTGCCCCACGAATCCTGTTGCGGATCATGCTTCCAATTTGATCGAAACGGAGCCGCACGACCTGAAGCGTGCACGCGACTCTAACCATCCTACTACTAATAATCATGGCACGTACACTTACGTCGCCATAGCTATGCTTAACTACCTGAAGTTGACGTTGCCGTCCGGCCAGACAGCAACAGAGTCAACATCCCATTCGCTGGAAAAAGGAGTAAAGTGGATTAACCGGTGCCTAAAGTTATCTGATTGTGTTCGGAATAGTTCCTTCTACTCTCAAAATACAGATTCACTGCCTCCATCCTAAAATATGTGTTGGTTTAGCTTTTAAACCATCTAGCTTTGATCAATAATATTTATAAATTTAGTTAACTTTAAAATTTAGTATTTGTACTTTTAAATTTGTCACATAAAATATTTTTTAATATTATATATATATATATATATATATATATATATATATATATATATATATATATATATATATATATTAAATTTAATTTATATTTATATGAATTATTGATCAAGGATATATTTAAAACTCAGATGTATATTTATTTTAGAATGGAGGGAGTACTTAATTTTTCCTTATAATCTTGATTTGGGTCACATCACAGCCGTCCAACTGGAGCCCATTAAAGAATCAAATCCGCGTTTTGAATGTAGAGAGACCTAAGTCACCTATCCAAGTCCTCTCCTGTAGCATTTAAACTACACAGAAAATACTGTTCACAGAATTAGATGAATTTTCAATCGTCAGATCAAGATACAATGAATCAGACCCAACACTACAGCGCACGCAAACAGTAAACTTTATCTACAGTAAAATCGGTTCCATACAGTTGCTACAGTCCTATTACAAGTAACTGTTCATAATCTCTTATTTTACTGTTGAATTTGCTGCATCTCTCTGCATTTTCTTCCTCCATGCAGTGGATTCGGACTCGTCAGTCACACAGACGGACAAGTTTATGGTCACTGCTAATGACGGTACACATCGTAGTCAGTGTGCTGACGGGACTTCAACGATCTCTCCTCCCTCCATCTAGCTTCAGCAGAAAGTACGATGCACTGCACGAGGTTCTACACGGGAATCTCGATCACGGAGTGTGGGCATTCAAGCAAGACACGTGGATATTTAATTTTTTGCCATCCCATTTAATGGTTTTAAGGATTTACCATTAAAGTCGACAGTTTTAAAGAATTTAACATCGTGTTCACGAATTGATCCTATCACTGTGGCACTATTTAACGGTTTAATGTCATTTTAACCACTCCTAATTTTTGCAGCTAACATTCTTTGACCAAAATACCCTTCCACAATCTGTTATTCTATTCTACTGTTCTTTCTGAACTCACCGCCGTCGCCCACACCGGTCGCCACTGGCAGCTGCTCCGCTCCTCAACACTGCCTGCACCGCTCCCCATCAGCGGCCACAAGAGCTCTGGCCTCCCCGTCTTGTAGCCTGTGCACAGACATCGACAGGAGGAACTCACGCTGGGGCCTTGGACTCCATCGTCATCACCAATACTCTACCATTCACAGCAGCGGCATGGGCTTCGACCATCTCAGCGGCGACTGCTGATGACTGTGATTTGTGATGAAAGCCACACCAGCCCCCTCATTCTTGTCTTGTGTCAACGCCGGTTGCTGAAATCTCTTTCGAGTTTGGAACTGACTCAAGTGGTGCCTTCCCGTCAGACACTGTAAGACGTACAATGCGTTACTCCCTGCTTAGGCAAAACCTCCGCGCCGACCAGTTCGAAGAACAACAGTTCCGACCGCATATGCCGTGCATGACAATGTCTACTTTTCCTTGTCATCTCTCGCCTGCTCCATGGAGTCTTCCCAGGCAAAAGTACCCTGGGTCAATGGGAGGTATCGTCCATGGATGACCAGCTCCACAGGAACTGCTGCCCATCTGCGGCTGGATCGACGCACCGTGCGGCTAGGACGTGGCCGGAGTTTTTTTTTTCAAGGGGACCCAATTCATAGGGAGAGGCGGGGAGTCCACCGGAGAACGGTGCCCTGGATGTTCGATTAACTCCATCGGCAAAGTACTCACTGTGCCGAAGCCTGGTAAATGGTCAGGGGTACTTTCGTCCGAGCTGAAGACAGTGGCACGAATTAGAGCAATTCGTGTTCACAGTGTCAAATTATGCAAGGTTATTGAATTTAATGGTAAATTCTTAAAGCCATCGAATTAGATGGTAAAAAATTAAATATCAAGATACGTAGAAGGTAGTATTTGATTTTACCAAGGAAAAAAATACCCCCACAATTTAACCTACGCTCTTTTCAACATTTGAAGTTTCAGAAATGGGTTTACATGTATCGCAGCAGAGTAGTGTTGACGTGAGGGAAAAGCCAAAAAAATATCTGACGCAGCAAATGACCAAAACCTTGATTCGCAGCTAATTCAGGACTGCACATACCCCACCAATTGCTGAAATAAAATTATTGTTCCAATGATAATATTTTTTTAAAAAAAGGAGGGAGTACTTGAAAAAAAGAGAGGTCATTCTTTGTTCCCACGTTTAGACCTGTTTGGAAAGCAGGAACCTTATTGGAATCAGTTCAATTTCACAAAACATAGGGAATGAAAAATAATCTTGCATTCCAAATGGCGCCTTACTGGCTGTATGAAATTCCCAGGTCAGATGGTGACCCAGAAAGCTCATGCGTAGCCAAAGAAATATATCCAGCTAACCAATAGTCAAGTCTGGGCATAAAAAGGCAGTCCATGTACCAACATGAGATGAGCTAACGATATCACAGCAGTCAAGGATGCCATGCTGTGCAATGCATACCTTTAAGACTTCCCCAACTGGTAATACAATGTTGAACTGCAATAGGTTACATACCTTTATCACGAGCATGAGCCAAGTCTTGATCAAACCCCAAGAAAAAAATGGTAAGCAGGCCGTTTCAAGTTTTCAATTTAAATTTGGGTTGCTGTGACCAATAAAATCATAGTGCATTGGTTTCAATTGAAAATACAAAGTGGTAAGAGACAGTGGATGGATAAAAGGAAATAATAGCACCTCTGAACGAAAACATAATTGCAAACCAAACTGTTGAGATGTACAAGCAGCATAGGAAATACAGCCCTCGATGCATTATATCTCCCTGTACATTGCAACATATCATAGAAATATGCATAAACCGGTGGTTCAAAGGGTGCCAACCGGAACACTTTGGGAGTAAATTGTGTATTTACACAGTTGAGTAAAACTCGTGCTATGCTGTTCCAGACAACAGCATACTTATGATGCTTCTTATGTTTTTCAGAAACCTTTGATCAGATGTGTTCACTTAATACGATCTATTAAATAGCCCCACTATGTTTCCTGAATTTCAAGGGCAGAAAACTGGTAGAATCAGCATTTCTCTTGTTGCCAAAATTGCCAGGCACAACATCAACAGCAATTGGTGAGATCGACGAAGTCGTGGTGTTCCTCCGAAGTCTCCCCATGTTCCAGTATGAGAAAGGTTCATCACGCTGGCTGCTAGAACTAGGATCACGCCTTGCAAAATGTTGTGGCATCATACTGTGTTGTCTATCATGCAGGTCCTGCAATGGTGGGCCAAAATTTATTAGTGAAGGAAAATCCCATGTCAACAGTTAAATCATTCTCGACAGTAAAAATTAGGTATATTTGGATTCAGTAAAAATTAGGTATATTTGGATACTAAAGATCTCTCCAATTGGGACAGCTTAGACATATCGAGATACCAATTTTTTTTTTTTGTTATAAAAAATTCTCTGCCTGTAATCTTGAAGGCATGTGATTATTTTGCTTTATGGCTATTGCTAGAAAGTTTGATGATGGATGCTCAGTAAGAAAGTAATTATACTGCCTTGGTAGTCAATCAGGGGCTAGGATGATGAAGATCTGGCTGAAAACCAGAAGGGGCAAGGACTGATAATGCAGTTAACATGAAGCCCCAAATAAAAGTTATTACATGGAACATTATGTGCTCTATGTCTGTTGCTTGTAAATTCTACTATAATGAAACTGCCCACTAGAAGATGTTGTGTAATGGTAGCTGATTGCTAGCTACAAAAATGACAATCTGGCTGAAAAAATGGGACGGGCCATGACAAACTGGAGCTTAATAGCAACAGGCAGGAATGTTTTGCCATATTTTCCTCACACACGTGAACCATTATGCATAATCTCATAAGATCTGGTCTTGTTTTTCATTTCCACCTTTCATCCCTTCATGCATACTGAAGAAATCAAGGATATTGGGCAATATTCTAGATTTACAGATTAGATTTTTATAGCGGTTTCACAGTTCTTAGCTAGAAATTACTGATGTTTATCTATAAAACAGAAAGAGGTAGTATCTGCCAGATCCAATTACCAAACTATAGTGAACAGATATGGCAGATGCTAGTATTTCTTTAAGTTGCTGATGACCCTGAAATCTAAGGGTCATTAACTCCTAATTCTCTCAACTGTGGGGCAGCCACGTCACTTCCATTTTACCACCGTCCAATCTCACCAAATGTTTCATCCTGGCCGTTCTTCCTCTTCCCCTCCTCCACTTCCTCTTCCCCACCTCTCCTCCAATTAACTAATGATGTCCGGTGCAAGACATATAGCTTTGGACCCATAAATGTTTTTATTTTAATTTTGGACACTGGAGCATTCGCACTACGCTGGGACAGCTGAGCGTCGGATCTCATTATAGACTTATCAACTTTATGTTACAAATTCGCCAGCTGCATCTATCCAAAATATGTTGTTTGTTAATTAACACCATTTCCCATTTTCACATATGTGCAACTATGCTATGTCCCAAGTTAGTGAGTGGTAAGTTCTATCAAATTTAATTGTTCACATAAAATGTAGCATCCAATGTCTTTCTCAAACTATCAGAAGTATTCTGCATCTTTCAGCTTCAAAAATTACATATACATTCTTCTTGTAGAAGTTAACAAGGGTGCCCCTAAAACCTATGGAAGGATAGCCCTTATTGGCCATAAAAGTATGTCACCTTTTAGAGATAAATGAAGTTGAATGTCTTACATTAATTGTTCTTATTGGAACCATGTCCAAGGCATGGCTAGGATAAGCAGCACCTACAGAAATAGAAAGTTCATCATCACAAAAATTCCAAGGCTCAATAGAAATTCAATAATATGTATGGTGGCCTCCAAGCATCACAGTGACAGAACAACTGTCTGAGCACATTTCCTTGCAAGATATTAGAATAGATCTAAAGAATCTATGATCCCTACATATATCCATTAAGCAAGAAAACTATGATCCAGAGCCAAAAAGTGAGAAAATAATAACAACTAAGAAGGTTGACTAGAAGAAAAAAAACGAAATATGTACACTGCCTCTGATTACTGAGGCATCCTATCCTAGATCAATTGATCCATCAAGATCAGTACCATTTTGCAGCTATAAACTAGATATGTGCTTGCCACAGATGAGAACATGAGATGGTGATGGACTAACACATGCAATTCCTCAAATGAGACAAGAACCTAGGCCTCAAATTAGGATCGGATGGTTGATTGAACATCAATTTCTCAAAGTAAAAATTCCAATAATTTATACAACTAACTATCTGCAGCACTAGAGAAAAATAAAGAAGTAAATTATATCGTCATTACTTGTTAGAAACCTTGCTTCTTTACCACTATAAAAATCTATTAAACTTCAGTAAAATAAAAAATCATTAAATTGGGTGATAAAGATTACTCCCTCAATCATTTAATTGTTGTCGTGCAGACAAAAATTCTATTTAATAAATGAACTAGATTTGTTGCCAAAAGTCATTGGAGGATGTAGGGGGTGTTGGGTGCATGAGGGCACGAGGGGCGTTGAAAATGCTGTCAACTACAACGATTTAAATTTCTAAAACAGCATGCAAATTGTACGTAAATTTATCTGGGCCACATTTTGTTTCCTCCAGTATTGAGTATTCTATAGATTGTTTTTATTGCCGCATATTCTGCAACTGTTTTGAGTTAGTGTTACTTTACAGTTACAGTTGAAGCCAGCGTCACTGTTTCGGTGGTCGCATACCTGAAGCTCCAACCGCAAGCCAGGGGGCATGGTGGTCGCGGCCGCCGGGCATCCGGGTTGTTAGCCCGGTATACCCGCTACTGCTGCTGCCGAGCCTGATCAGCGGACTCACTGGCGCCATCTCACCGATATCCGTGACCGGTGTCATCGGCGCCGGCGCCGGGAGCCGGAAGAACGGTGACAGCATAGGTTGACTGCCACCGCTGCCAGCACTGCTCGATGCCGCGGCAGCGTCCCACGCGCCGACCGGTGCGCCCCGCAACGGGCGCGTGTTCCAGCGGAAGGTTCCGAACCCGGCGCTCTGCGGAAGGGGCGGCG
>BCLH01000029.1:203167-238669 GCA_001602315.1 Zoysia pacifica
CGTGCGGGACTCGTCGGTTGATACAGCGTCCTGGTGCGGTGGCGGCGGCGCGCGGGCGGCGTGGCGGGGGAGGGGCGGCGGGCGTGGCGGCGGCGAGGGGTTCGGGATAAGGTGGAGCCGCCGGATCCAGTCGGAGGCGAGAGGGTCGGGGTTGGGCACCAGGTTCTGGTGGTGGGAAGGGAGCGCGGAGCTGCGGCTCCCGACGGAGCTCCGGAGAGCGAGGTGCTCCGACATGGCGTGGGCGGAGAGTCCAGTCCACCGCGAGCAGGGAGCAGAGCAACAGCTCCCTTCGTTCGCGGCTGTGGTGCGGAGTGTGAACAGACAGATAAGAACGAGGGAACAGCTAGTATCGAATTATTTTAAATTGATCCTCTACCAAGCTTTGTCTTGTTCTTCCATGGTTGTGCGTCCTTATCTTTGACCTTTCTTCTCGAACAAAAACGTACATATGGCAAACAACTTTCATCTTCAGCCATAAAAGAAAGTGCAATAGTACAATAGAGTGAGACATGGTAGGCCTACGTGACTTTATATAAAAACTCTCTCCGTTTTTTAATTGTTGTCGTCGTTGACTTTTAATTTGAATTTTGATTATTTGTTTTATACAAAATTTTAGTTTAAATGTGTAAAATTTTAAATTGTAATTCAAATAACTCTAATAATAAATAAAATTATAACAAAAATATTATATTTTGTAAATTTTTTTTAATAAAACGAATGATCAAAATTAAAATTGAAAGTCAATGACGACTCCTATGTTATTCATGGTCATCTTTTAGATATCTTTTGGATTTGATGCGACCGAACAATCTGTGGGTTTAAGTTTAGGAATATCTAGTAGCACCATTTGTTCAAGAATATTTGCTTAAAATATTTTGGCTTTTTAGACCCGACGCGGAAAATTTTCTATTTTCTTCATTTTACTGTGAATTTTCTATGTGGTTTATATAAAATTTCTACCTTCAAAGCAAGATCTAAAAATATTTCTCTCAAAGATACTATGCAAAATCATTGTTACGTTTAATTTATATTTAAACTAACATGTTAAAAAATTTAGAATAGAGAAGTATTTTCAAACATTTTTCTTTGATCATTCATCTTATTTATAAATTTTGTGTGAATTTATTAATTTTATTGTGAAATAATTCATTTTTTAAGTATTTTAAGCATAACTTAATTTTTTATATTTTCATAATTTTTAATAAGATAAGTGGTTAAATGGTGACTTTAAAAGTCAAAAACATTTTTTATTTTGAGACGGAGTGAATACGTATAGATTTTAGAATGAGCAAATCAAAATGGTTTCTACTAGCCTTTTACTGTTTGAGACGGAAAATTTTGTCATGTGAAAGCCCATCAACACTTGCAACATACTCCGTATTTTTTTCAGTTAGTTTGAAAAACTCACTTCAATTAGAAAAGTTACACTATGAGTGTGTGAGAGTAATAGTATAGGTCTACTTACACACCATCACTTAGGCAAAAACGGAACTTGCCTACGTCACATTTCCTTTTCCATGTCAATAAAATCTTACTCTATCTGTTTTTAAAATATTAACACTTTTATTTTTAACATCATCTTTAACTTTTCATCTTATTCACAAAATTTATTCAAACATGTAAAAGTTTGTTATTATTTGCTTTATCATTACTGAATTTGAAACACGACTAATAATTTTACATATTAAAATAAATTTTTGAATAAAACAAATGATCAAGTCGATGTTAAGAGTTAACTGTGTCAATAATTTAAAATCTGAGAGAATACTTGACAATGACATAGTATATACAGTAATAATGTACCTTTTCTGTTCTTAAATTGTTTTAGACTAATATTACAATATAATATATATATATTTATAATAATCATAATAATTTAATATTAAAGGAATAATTTCTTATATAAAATGATATGGATTATCCACTTAACATTTTACAATAAATGAAGAGAGTACATACAGTGTAGATCCAAATGTGTATTATTGTACTCTCTCCGTTCTAAAAATAAACATTTTTAGGTTTAGTCAAAGTTAAACTTTTATCATTATCACTATCAATAATTAATAATGTTGTATCATATAAAAAATATATTTTTTGATTTATTATTAAATAAAATTTCATAAAAATTATATTTTTATATTAAAATTATGTAATTTTTTAAATATTATTGGTAGAAGTTAAAATTTGTTGACTTATCCAAACTTAAAAATGATTATATTTTAGAATGGAGGTATATTTATACGCAGCCATGCAGTTTTGTGTTGCAATCGCTAACCCGGTTGGTTTTTGACAAAATCGATCCAACTTATTTAAGGTTAAATCTAATTTTCGATCAAAAATTGAATTTAGCACAGTAACAAAATTGACTTAGTCAGTTACTGACATGCTGACTGCTATTTTTCAAAAAAGAACCACATTTTATAAAGTTAATAAAAATAATGATATTAATAAAAATATTTCCTTACCTACCATGTACGAGCTCAGCAGCGATCGGCTAACGTTCTCCCTTTTACGGCAAGAGTTGCAGTAAAGCTTCATCACCGTTCATTTTATCCGACGGCTCTTCGTTTCCAGTGAAGGAAGATGAACTTCGCTAAGCGCCGTTGATCATTGCTCCTTATGCGCACAACATTATTTGTTTATCAATAATATTTTTATTAAATATATAAAATTAAGATTTCCTTTAGAACAGAGGAAAAATTTTATATTTTATATTTTTTCTGTAAAATTGCTACTTCCTTGTTCAATTTTTATTCTTCTCAAAAATTTTCAAATTTGCAATTAATCTTTGGAAATTCAAAAGAAGCTTTCTCAAGTTTCCAAAGTTTCATAAAATTATTCTGTTAGTTTAATCTCGTCGAGCTCTTCACATAGCTGTCATTCGAGTTATTCCGATATCAGACTTTAGAGCGTTAGTCCAGCGTAATAAAACTAAGGTCTCTTATGAAATAAAAGAAATTTTTTTATGTTCTATATTTTTTCTGTGAAATTGCTGCATCTTGTGAAATTTTTATATGATTCATGTAACATTCCTACTACCAAATGGGGTTTAGGGCTGCTTTGGAATGCAATTTTTTTAAAGGTAGAACGCATGATTTTAAACAGTAATAGTATAACAAGTTCTTAGAAATTAGTTCAATTTAATATAAAAATGCACAAAATAGAACAAACACCAGAAAAAATGGTTGAGAACTAATAAACAGGAAATTCATGTTTGAATAATTAAATTCAGATTCAAATTACAACATTAAGCTCTAAATTTAATCTCGAAATAACTCGGATGACAACCAGGCAAAGAGTTTGACGAGATGAAACTAACGAAATAATTTTAGAACTTGTGAATCTGAGAGAACTTCCTTTAAATTTTTCAAAGATTAAGTGCAGGAGTTTGAGAAACTTTAGAAAACTTTAGAAACTTTGTGAAAAATAAAAATTCACAGGAAGTAGAAATTTCATAGAAAAAATAAAAAAATAAAAAAAATTCGTTCCAAAAGAGACCTTAGTTTTTTTTATGGAGTAACACTCCGGACGCGGATCGGCTAATGTTCTCCCTTTTACGGCAAGAGTTGCAGTAAAGCTTCGTCACCGTTCATTTTATTCGACGGCTCTTCGTTTCCAGCGAAGGAAGATGAACTTCGCTAAGCGCCGCGTGATCATCGCTACATATGCGCACAACATTATTTGTTTATTAATAATATTTTTTTATTAAATTTATAAAATTAAGATTTCCTTTAAAACAGAGGAAATTTTTTTATATTTTATATTTTATCTGTAAAATTGCTACTTTCTTGTGAATATTTTATTCTTTTCAAAGTTTTCGAAGTTTCTCAAAGTTACGGTTAATCTTTGAAAATTCAAAGGTAGTTACCTCAAATTACTAAAGATTTTCAAATTATTCCATTAGCTCCATCTTGTCGAGCTCTTCACCTAGCTGTCATCCGAGTTATTCCGATATCAGACTTTAGAGCGTTAGTCCCGCGTAATAAAACTAAGGTCTCCTATGAAATAAAAGAATTTTTTTTATGTTTTATATTTTTTCTGTGAAATTGCTGCATCTTGTGAAATTTTTATATGATTCATGTAACATTTCTACCACCAAATGGGGTTTAGGGCTGCTTTGGAATGCATTTTTTTAAAGGTAGAACGCATGATTTTAAACAGTAATAGTATAAGAAGTTTTTAGAAATTAGTTTAATTTAATATAAAAATGCACAAAATAGAACAAACACCAGAAAAAATGGTTGAGAACTAATAAACAGGAAATTCATGTTTGAATAATTAAATTCAGATTCAAATTATAGCATTAAGCTCTAAATTCAATCTCGAAATAACTCGAATGACAGCCAGGCAAAGAGTTTGACGAGACAAAACTAACAGAATAATTTTGAAACTTGTGAATTTGAGGGAACTTCCTTTAAATTTTTCAAAGATTAAGTGCATGAGTTTGAGAAACTTTAGGAAACTTCATAAACTTTGTGAAGAATAAAAATTCACAGGAAGTAAAAATTTCATAGAAAAAATATAACAATAAAATAAAAATCGTTCCAAAGGAGACTTTAGTTTTTTTTATGGACTAACGCTCTAAATTCAGATCTCGAAATAATTGGAATGATGGATACACGAAGACCTCGGCAAGATGAAGCTAATGGAATAATTTGAAAATCTTTAGTAATTTGAGGTAACTACCTTTGAATTTTCAAATATTAACGGCAACTTTGAGAAACTTCGAAAACTTTGGAAAGAATAAAATATTCACAAGGAAGTAGCAATTTTACAGATAAAATATAGAATATAAAAAAATTTCTCTATTCGAAAAGAAATTTTAATTTTATAAATTTAATAAAAAAATATTGATGATAAACAAATAATGTTGTGCGCATATGTAGCAATGGCCACGGGCCGCTTAGCGAAGTTCATCTTCCTTGGCTAGGAAACGAAGAAACGTCGGATAAAATGAACGGTGATGACGCTTTACTGCAACTCTCGCAGTAAAAGGGAGAACGTTAGCCGATCCGTGCCCCAGCCCAATCAGTCGCTCTCCCTACGGCCTACCCACGTCTCCCCGCACCAACCCCCATAAAATCCCACGCGCCCCCGCCTCTCTAAGCCTTCCTCTCGCCGCTCCGACCCGGAAGCCCACCTATTTCCCAAATCGACAATAAAACCCTAGCCCCGTCATGGCGGCCGCCTCCCCCACCGCCTCCGTCGCCCCGGCGGCGGCCGATGCCACAGACGGGCCAGTGCTCAGCGTCATCTCGAAGCGCCTACGCGCCCTGCGGAAGAAGCACAACCGTATCCTTCAGATGGAGGAGTCGCTCGCCGCCGGCAAGATCCTCAACCGCGAGCAGGAGGAGGTGCTCCGATCGAAGCCCGTCGTCATCGCGCTCATCGACGAGCTCGAGCGCCTCCGCGCCCCGCTCGCCTCCGCTGTCGCCGAGGAGCTCGCCTCCCGCCCCGTCCCCGCTCCTGCGCCTGCCGCCGCTTCTTCCTCCGCCGACTCGGATTCGTCTATCCAGGACCTCCTCGCGCTCATCTACTTCGGCTCCCTCTTCGACGTGAAGCCGCAGAGCGAGTTCGTCGCCACGATGGTCGCGCGCACCCACGAGCGGAACTGCTGCATCACCTATGACTACGTCACGGATGATGCAGCTGACCTGCTTGCCGAGACCGATCTCGACGCAGTATCTTCCCTCGCAGCCCTCGCCGCCTCGCGTCCTGCTGCCGCGGCGGGAGTGTCCCACAGGGACGCCCTCCAGGCGTGTGCTCATCATGCCCGTCTCTGGCTCCGCCGTGCAGAGGAGCCCATCCACCCTGATTCAGGCATCACATGTGAGCATTGCTAGTGGTTTTGAATTTATAGATTATTGGCATCAGTTTTATCTTAAATGTACTTCCTTTGGCTCTAGATGCTGGTGTGAGAGCAAATCTGGACAGGATCATGGCGTCAGATTACTATACAGCGCAGGCAACCATGGACGTGGCTGCTGCAGTGGGTAGCTATGCTGGAGGTGTGCAGCCGCAGGAGGGCGTGGTTGCCTCACCTGAGGCACCAGCAGTTGAGGACGTGACTGTTGAAGGACCCAAGGTGAATCATATGTTTCTTTTTGCTTTAATCAGGTTGACATACTCAAATGATTGATATCCTGTGAACTTTATATATTGACGTGGATTGATGATTGATCTAGTGTACGACATCATTGCTGATTGCTGTTCCTTGTATATGTTATAAGTTTCCTTGTTTTGTCAATGTTGAGGTGACACTGGGTTAGGGTTCACAAAACTGTGAACTGACAGGTCTTCAACAGTGCTAAAAACTGAGTGCTAATCTGAAAAAGACGAGCAAAAAAGAATTTGCTACAGTACCTAGGACTAGTTTTTGGGCGAGCTTCTCAATTTTGCTAAAGAAGCTGGACCAGTTTGGTAAAAAAAAAAACCATGAAAATCGGCCATTTTCTATTGGTTTTGTGAACCATGCTTTGGGTCTGTAATATCAAAATGTAAACTTGGATAGGTTTCTTAACTGTTTTGAAAGCAATATGTCAGCAATGTGTCAAACAGAGAATTACCTGGAAGTTGGTATCAGTATGACAGATGCCTAATGCATTTTTGCTAAAATTCTCAGTGTGTTTTTTTGCTAGCTTAGTGGTGTTTATATTTGTTGGTTGATGATTCAAATCTTCTAGAATGATGTTATAGGTTTTGAACTTTTTTGTCCTTTGTTTAAAAGGTGAAGGGCAGCCTTGGCACAGCAGTAAAGCTTTTGCCTTGTGACCAAGAGGTCACAGGTTTGAGTTTCGGAAACAGCCTCTTGCAGAAATGTAGGTAAAGGTTGCATACAAAAGACCCAAAAATTGTCGAATCCTTCCCAGACCCTGCACAAGAGTGAGCTATGTGCGCCGGGTTGCTTTTTTTTTGTTTGTTTAAAAAATAGTGTTCATGCCCACAAGGCCATACTTATTTGTATCAGCAGTAAAATGTTCTTGTTGGTGCAGTCATCTTTTCCACATCTCTAGGCATCCTCTTGGATTTGTGCACAAGAGGGGGATGGGAAGGTTATGGACAATTCTTTAATGCTAGAGGTAGAAAAACAATGAAATTTACCTACAGGTCCCCAAAACTGCCAGCTTTATGTCAAATTGTTATAAACCTAGCTAGTAGCTACCATGAAAATATGCAGTTCCAGTCTATTGAAAATCACTTGGAAATCCAAGAGGATGCCTAGAGATGTGGAGGAGATAACAGCACCAACCAGAATATTTTACTTCTAACACAAATAAGTATGGCCTTGTGGCGGAGATAACAGCACCAACCAGCGCAAGCAGGAGGTGTGCACTGGGCTGCCCATCTTTTTTGTTGATATAACAACGAGAGAATTTTCCACCCCATGGGTCTCTGTTTCATTCCCTAGGATGCAAGTATTTCAGCAGCGTAACTCCATTCACTACACGCAGCTTCCCACTCCACCAAAAAAAAAAAGGATTTTTGTATTTGACTGGGACCAACAAATGATGGTTTTCTAGTGACTCCTGTCTCATTCTCATTTTTTGACATGTGTATTCATTAACAGGATGAAAAAGAAGATTCTCAGGTTGCTGAAACAGACACTGACCATCAATCTCCTCCAGTTGATGCTCAACATATGGTAGGCTTTATATTAGCTAATTAGCTGGCAAATTAATCTTTGATTAGAGATGTTTCATGTTTATTCCAACTCTGCAATTTCAGAATGAAGAATCATTGGTGAACCAAACTGATGAAGTTCCTTCAGCTGAGGCAGAGCAGGAGAGATTTGTTTGTGATCTGGAGGATCCAGAGCAAAAAGATCAACAGTTTGTCCAACATCATGCTTACCAGAACCAGCGTGGTGGTGGTCGTGGTGGTGGCAGGAGGGGCTATCCTAATGGTCGCGGAGGACGTGAAAGCAGAGGTGGTGGTTATCAGAACGGCCGTGGTGGTGGCTACCAGAATGGCCGTGGTGGTGGCTACCAGAATGGCCGTGGTGGTGGCAGTGGATACCAAAATGGTCGTGGCAGAGGCGGCGGCGGATACCTGAATGGCCGTGGAGGCGGTGGATACTACTATGATAGTGGATACTACCAGCAGAGGAACTATAGCAGCAGAGGCCGAAGTGGTCGCTCTGGTGGCAATTCTTACTACGACAATCATGGTGGAGGCTCGCAGGGAGGCGGCCATGGACGTTCTGGGAGGGTGGAGCTGGGTGCCAACGCTTAGCTTCCTAACTGTTTTTGTCTGGAGTGAGGGAGAAAAGCCATTTTGTTATACAATAGAACTAACTTCGCTTGTTATTACGTCACCATTTACCCCATCTGTGAGTTATTTTGCTACTCCAAATGACTTCATATGGTACTTGTCGGTAATGTGGAATATGGGAAAGTGATGGCAGGTCATATTTTCATTGTCCTAGTTTATGCCAGCATTTGTTTATATGCGCACCTTTTTTATTTTATTTTTAAGTTATGTGCTCTTGAACGTCAATGTTGCCACTGTATATATTTCTCATTGCTGGTGGATGGAAATCTAGACCTAATTTTCGAAACCAAGCTCTGCATTCATCAGTAGCTGGTAGTTTCAGGAGGTCAGATTGCTTACAATTTTCTTGTTACTTTTTCTTTTAGTACTCTCTTTTTTCATATAATTTGAGCAGTTTAAAGTGATTTATAATTTAGAATGGAGGGACTACATGCTTTTTTGCAATTGAGCCAAATGCCTTTTTTGGAATGGAGGAAAATTTTCTATTTTTTATGTTATTTTATGAAATTGATTCCAATGTGAATCTTATGAAATTGATTTCAATACGATTCTTATGAAATTGATTCTGCATTCTTGATATGAGTTGCAAGCTCAGCATTTATCGTGCTAACAAATTCAGGTGACGCAATAGTAGGTCGTTTCTCCTTTCAAAAAAACAAAGGGGTAGTGGGTCATTAATGATGTCTGATCCACAGTATCGATCGTTGGGCCTGGCCGAACCATTTGTTTCTTGATGACACTGACAAGACAGCAAAAAATCCAACAACGTAAGGCCCAACGATTTGCCTTATAAGTTGAGCCCTGAAATAGAAGTTTTCGGCCCCAAGCATGACACAAAATTTAACAACTCCCTCTATTTTAAATTACTTGTCATCTTAACTTTGGGTGAGATAAAAAAGTGAGAGACATTAAAAACGAGAAGGAGAGATAGAGATAGAAATATATTAAGAATAAAAAAGTGTATTAGAAAGCTAGGTTATCAAGTAAATTGTGAAAACTTGAAGAGACTAGATTGATAAGTAATTTAGAATGGAGAGAGTATTAATGTGAAGTAATATTATTGTTGAAATAGTATACTCTGAGTACTTACGGACCCGGTCTTTACGTGAAAGCTCATCTACGAACTACGACCCACAATCCGTATACGGCCCATGAATAACTACGTCTCGCTAAGGACATCTCGACCCCGGGGGGTCAGAACCACGTAAGCATCTCAGTCTGACCAGCGAAAGGTCAGGGCTACACGACAATAAAGTTCAACCGGCCAACGGCTAAAAGCCAACGCTATGTTCTGACCCTCGAGGGTCAGCCATCGCCTCAACGGCCAACCTTTGATAATCGCAGAGGCTTTTGTCAACGTACAACAAGAGGTAAAGCAATCTTACCTAAAGGTAAAACATTCCAAAAGTTGGTACAGCAATCAGGCAATCGGTAAAGCAAAACAGAAAAGTGTCCTTTGTCCTCCACAATTGGACAAATGACGTACGCCAGCACTAACAGGCGCCAGACGACCAACTCAGACGACGACCGAAGCTCCACCTAGCAAAGGGACAGCAGGTTTTGTAGGCGCCAAATTGGTGACCCCGATCTGACCTCTATAAAAGAGGTATTAGAGGTCCTTAGACGAATACAAGTGAAGTTCAGGGAAGCCAAGTTAGATTCAAGCTATACCACTGTAATCACATCTATCCACGTGAGCTAGGGTTCTTGATCGAGCCAGGACCCTTCCGTATTATACTCGTATTCTTGAATTCATACGATTTGATCTCTCTCGCCCCTGGACGTAGGGTATTACGCCTCGCCGGCGACCCGAACCAGGTTAACCCTCGAGTCTTCCTTAGACTAGGCTATTTGAATACAAAGAGCGCACGAATTCGCCCTCCGATTACGTAAATTTTATTGTGTCGGTGGTCAGAAACCGACAATTGGCGCTAGGTAGGGGGTTTTCGTGGTGCGTTTTCGCTTTGCTTTTCGATGGCTTCGATTTTCGCTTTGGTGGGGGAGACTTCGATCTCTCGCCTGCACTTTGGGAGCTTTCCGGTTGCCATCTCTCGTGATGGTCGATCGTGGAGTGTTTCTGTTTTCACTGTCAGTCAAGTCTTCCGTTTTGGGAGTCTGGATTTCGTCGCTAACAACGGCGGCGAGCTTCGTCTTCAGGCTCCGCGCAAGCGGCACTCGCCTCGGCGTCATTCACCTCGTCGTCGTCTGTCTCATGACGTGCTGGGTCATGACCCGTCTCGTGAGTGCTTCATGCCATAGCCTACCAAAGCCGCGGTGGTCGATACTCCCGGCAAGACTCTTGACAATGACCATTCTCTGCACCGTCTCGATCTTTCCGTCGTCGAGGATGCCCTCTGGCGCAATTCTGCAGCCGGGGTGACGCTCAGGGCAAGGGTGCCGCTGCGACGAGCGGTGGTGCCCAAGCCCAGGCCCGTTCCACTTATCAGCAGATAATGGACGGCAGTATGCTTGCTTTCAACAAGCCGTACGAGAACCTGCGGCGGCGGCCTATGTCCTCTACGAGTCTGCCACGTCCGACAACCCTATGCTCAAGGAAACCTATGATCGTCTACGCGTCTACCTTGATGGTGCGCTTCAACACCCTGAACCATTGCTTCGACAGCCTTCTGAGGCGCACAGCTCTCACCGACCGAGCACCGACCGACAGAGTCCGGCCCGCAACAGCCGTCGCGGTCGAGCTGAGGCACGTGATCCCTACCCTTCGGCTGACAACGTTTGCTAGCGCCTCGGAAAGCACCGTAACGCTCGTCACAAGATCGACGCACGAAAACAAGTCAAGAGCAAGCGCTACGCCGAGTCCAAGCGGGAACGATCTCCCGACCGTCACGGCCGTCGACCCAGCTAGGACAACATTCAGAGCCTCAGCCCAGACGAGATCGGGCCTCGAGCGTTCAGGTCCCGAATCCGGAGAGCACCTTTTTCGCAGAGATTCTGCGCTCCGACCAACATCGTCAGATACACTGGTGAGACCAACCCTGCCCACTGGCTCGAGAATTATAGTCTTGCGTGTAGAGCCGAGGGCGCCGATGACCTCTTCGCCATCCAGTACTTGTCACTCTTCATGTCCGACTCGGCCAGGGGTTGACTCGAGCACCTTCCTAGAGACAGCATCCATGATTGGGCCGACCTCCATCACGTCTTCGTCGAAAACTTCTAAGGAACCTACACGTGCCTAGGCAACTCCTGAGACTTAAAGAACTGCAAGCAGAACCTCGACGAGTCGTTTCGTGACTACATTCAACGTTTTTCACGTAAGCGAAACAAGCTACCCGACATAAGTGACGCCGACGTCATTAATGTCTTCACCTATGACATGACATCCAAAGCGCTTGTCCACAAGCTAGGGTGTAAAAACCCTCAGATGGCTCGCGTTCTTCTTGACATCGCCACCACCTTCGCCATCGAGGAGGAGACTGTCGAAGCCAATTTCAAGATCGGTCCAAGGATAAAGTCCAAAGTCGACCGTAAAAACGATAACCGCTCTGACCGATGCTCCAACCGCAGGGACGATTGGTCGAGGGACGGCTCGAGCAACAAGCAGCAGAAGAATCGCCGGCACGACGAGGAGTTCGTGGGCGTCACCGAGCGGCAACCCCGACCCCAAGCAAAGAAGCCAGTCGACTATAATAACCACTTCGAGAAAATGCTTGACAAGCCCTGCACCAACCACACGACTCGTCAAGCACACCTTGCGGGACTGCCATCTGATGTGGGCGTTCTACAGAGGTCACTTTTGATCCGACTCTTGTCAACCTCAAAATCCCGACCCTCCTGCGAAGGAGGCTGAGGGTAACATCGACAACGCCTTTCCCGAGCCGAAGGACTGTCTAATGATCTTCGACGGGCCTGTGGCTTATGAGTCACGGCGGCATCAGAAGCAGACCTAGAGGGAGGTCAATCTCACTGACTCCGCCATGCCCGCCTACCTCAAGTGGTCAGAGGCCTCGATCACCTTCGACAGGTCCGACCACCCCAACTACATTCCTCAGCCGAGGCGCATGCCCCTGGTGCTCGAACCGATCATTGGCACTACGCGTCTAACCAAGGTCTTTATGGACGGAGACAGCACCCTCAACATCCTCTAAATCGACACCTTCAAGACCATGAAGCTCTCGGAGTTTGACATCCATCCGAGCCACGTTCCTTTTCATGGCGTCATCCCCAGGGCAGTGCAGTGCCTATGAGTCGGATCACCTTGCCAGTCACCTTCAGCGACCGCGACAACTTCAGGATGGAGAAACTCACTTTGGAAGTGGTCAATTTCTCTGACGCCTACCACGCCATCCTCAGTCGACCCACCTACGCCGAGTTTATGGCCGTCTCCAACTACATCTACTTCAAGCTCAAGATGCCGGGGCCCAAGGGTGTCATCACTGTGACGTCTCGCTTTAAGCATGCCCTCGTCTGCGAGCAGGAGAGCTACGAGCTAGCCGTCGCCCTCGTAGGGTCGGCTTAACTCGAAGAGGTCCGCAAGTCTCAGGTGTTGGTTGCAACCCTCGACTCCAAGCCTTCAACATCTGCATCCTTTGAACCTGCCAACGACTCCAAGGAGATCAACCTCGACAAAGTCGACCCAACCAAGAAGGATAGGATTGAGACAGCGCTATCCAACAAAAAGGAAAGAGCGCTCATTGACTTCCTCATTTGGAATCGGGATGCCTTCGCCTGGGCACCATCTGATATGCCGGACATCCCAAAGGAGGTCACCGAGCACTCCTTCAACATTCTTCCCGGGTCTCGACCGGTGAAGCAACGACTGCGACGCTTCGACGACGAGAAGCGCCGAGGCATTGGAGAGGAGATCGCCCAGCTGCTAGATGATAAGTTCATCCAAGAGGTCTACCACCCCGAGTGGCTAGCCAACCTTGTAATAGTTAAGAAGAAGAATAGAAAATAGAGAATGTGCGTTGATTACACGAGTCTCAATAAAGCATGTTCAAATGATCCATTTCCTTTGCCGCGCATACACCAGGTGGTCGACTCCACCGCCAGCTGCGAAACACTTAGTTTCTCGATGCGTACTCTGGGTACCATTAGATATCCATGTGCGGCTTCGACCAGCCTGCTACATCTTTCATCATGCCATTTGGCTTGTTCTGCTAGTCATCATGCTATTGCCTCAAGAATGTCGGCGCCACATATCAGCGCTGCATGCAGAAGTGCTTCTACGACCAACTGGGTCGGAATTTAGAGGTCTATGTCGACAACATCGTCATCAAGACTCGGCAAGCTGCCGACCTCATTGAAGACCTGGAGGAAACCTTCGCCAACCTCCGAAAGTTTCGCATCAAGCTCAACCTCGAGAAGTGCGTCTTTGGTGTCCCCTCCAGCAAGCTCCTCAGGATCGTCATCTTCGAGTGCGGCATCGAAGCCAACCCCGAGAAGATCGCCCCCATCCGCAACCTCAGGCCGATCAACAATGTCAAGGGGGTCCAGATGCTCACTGGATGTCTAGCGGCACTGAACCGTTTCATCTCTCGACTGGGTGAGAAGACCATGCCTTTTTACCGACTCCTTTGAAAGTCCAACCGCTTCACCTGAACCGTCGAGGCCCAGAAAGCATTCGAACAACTGAAGACTATGTTGTCTACACCGCCTGCCCTGACTGCTCCGACACCTGGTGAGCCACTGCTCTTCAACATTTGTGTGACTACGAAAGTTGTCAGTACTGTCCTCGCCGTCGAGCGGTCAGAGGAGGGCCGCGCCTTGAAGGTCCAGCAGCCCGTCTACTTCATTAGTGAGGTATTGACCGATGCTAAGACTCGCTACACTAAGGTGGGGAAGCTTCTCTACACCATTCTCCTCACCAGCCGCAAGCTCCGTCACTACTTCGATAGCCACTCCGTTCGGGTGGTGACAAGCTTCCCTCTCGGAGAGATCATCAACGGCAAAGACATGGTCAGACATATCGCTACATGGGCTATGGAGCTCATAGGACACGACATCACCTCTGTGCCTCGACAAGCCATCAAATCTCAGACACTCACCGACTTTATTGTCAAGTGGACCGAGGCTCAAGAACCACCAGACCCTGTCGACCTCGAGCACTAGACTATGTTTTTCGACGGCTCTTGCCAACTGAAAGGCTCGGGGGCTGGTGTCATCCTCCTCTCTCCCAAGGGAGACAAGTTCCAATACGTCCTGCAAATCTATTTCTCTACCTCTAACAACGCTGCAGAGTACGGAGGTTTGCTCCATGGTCTCCGAATGGCCATCACCCTCAGTGTCCGACGGCTCTACGTCAAGGGCTACTCTGAGCTCGTCGTGAACTAAGTTATGAAGATATCATGCTGCCGAGACCCCAAGATGGAGGCTTACTGTCAGAAAGTTCATAAGCTCGAAGACAAGTTCAACGGGCTTGAGCTCCATCACGTTCTACGCCATGATAACGAGGCGGCTGACACCCTAGCCCGAATGGCCTCAGGGTGGAATCCAGTCCCTGACGACGTGTTCCTCGAGGTCCTCTCCAAGCCAACTATCAAGTTCAAAGATGACGTCTCCGACCCCTAGGTCGAGGCGGCAGTCGACGAGCAAGCTTCGACCCCTGGGGCCGAGGTTATGGCCATTATCCTCGACTGGTCCCAGGACATATATGCTTTTCTCCAAGACGGCACTCTTCCAGCTGACACTACTGAGGCTCGGTGGGTCTCGCCTCGAGCCAAAGCTTATGTCATCATCGACCACGAACTCTACAAGCGGAGCCCCAGCGGTGTTATTCAGCGCTGCATCCCTCAGGCAAAGGGCCTCCATCTCCTTGACGACATCCTCTCGAGAATTTACGGGCACCACGCCGCTTCGAAGACCCTGGTCAGGAAAGTTTTCTGCCAGGTGTTTTACTGGCCCACAACGGTCTCTGATGCCGAGAAGCTCATACGCTTCTGCAGAGGCTGCTAGTTCTACGCCCGACAAACTCATCTTCTGGCCCAAGACCTCCAGATGATCCTGATCACTTGGCCTTTTGCGGTTTAGGGGCTCGATATCCTTGGGCCTTTTCGAACAGCGCCCGGGGCTTCACCCACTTTTTCGTCGCTATCGACAAGTTCACCAAGTGGATCGAGGCTAAGCTGGTCCCCTATATCAGCTCCGATCGAGCCGTCGAGTTCATCCGCGACATCATCTGCAGATTTGGGGTCCCGCACTCTATCATCACCGACAACAGTGCACAGTTTACCGGGCATGTTTTTCAGGAATTTTGCGAGGAGTACCACATCCGACTCGACTTCGCCTCCGTCGCCCACCCAAGGACCAACGGTCAAGTCGAGCGTGACAATGGGATGGTTCTCCCAGGCTTGAAGCCTCAGATCTACAACTTCGTCAGACAAGCGGTCGGGTGATTGGTCAAAGAACTTTCGTCCATGTTCAAGGGCTTGCGAACAACCCCCAATAGAACTACAAGGTTCTCTCCCTTCTTCATGACGATCGGAGCTAAGGCCATGCTCTCGACTGACCTTGACTACAACTCACCGAGGGTTCGAGCCTACGACGAAGAGAGGTCAAAAGCGACACGGTAGGACGCTCTAGACCAGCTGGACAGGACACGCGACGTGGCGATCCTACGATCGGCCAAATACCAACAGAGCCTGCGGCGACTACACGCTCGGCGCGTCAAGGGTCGGGCCTTCAACGTTGGCGAGCTTGTGCTCAAGAGGGTGCAGGACAAGACCGACCATCACAAACTGTCACCCCCGTGTGAGGGGCCCTATGTAATCAAGCGATTCTTAAGGTCTGGCTCATACAAGTTGGCGATCGAGGATAGCAGGGAGTTAGCCCATGCCTGGAATATCGAGAACTTGCATCGTTTCTATGCATAATAAAATCAGCTAAGTTTCTATGCATACTCGCGTTTTATTGACTATGTTTTGGCAATGAAGCGCAGCCGACTCGTTCGCCCTTCACTAACCGGGGGCTAGTCTGAGTGCCCCCACTTGGGGGTCAGAACGGCCAATCTCTTCGCATTCGACTTCTTAGGTTACGCGCCTCATTTTCACGTTCTAAGGCTCCGCGCCTCTCTCTGTCTCCTCGGGGCCCGACCCCTCGGCCTGCGCCAAGCTTCGCTGATGACCGTCGGACGTGCTTAGTTACAAAAGCACTCTTGTTCAGCCTTTCCTCGCGGCTAACGATCCGACTTGGCGTTGGTGACGCTCTACAGTTGTATCGAGCCTGACACTCAACCCTACGAGCTATACTCGACCCAGTCGCTTGATCAACGCCCAACGAAACTCGAGATATGTTAAGTGCAAAAATCAAAAACATAGAAGAGGGTCGAAAACTTGCGTATTTACATATCATTCAAAAGTGTTCATTACATAGTCGGATACAAAATACTACTACTAACTTCCTACAGATAACT
Source organism: Zoysia pacifica (assembly GCA_001602315.1). Taxonomy (NCBI): domain Eukaryota; kingdom Viridiplantae; phylum Streptophyta; class Magnoliopsida; order Poales; family Poaceae; genus Zoysia; species Zoysia pacifica. Next base: position 219,810 of record BCLH01000029.1, read on the forward strand.
AATGAGGCAGGTGCCCGAACCGCTCCCGAAGAAGCTCCGACCTGTTGAAGTCAGCGATGACTTCCCGCGTCGACAGCTGCATTTCGGCCTCGAGCGCCCTCATCTCCTCCTCGACAACCAAAAAGCAAAACCCTCGACGATTCGACCAAAGTTCACGTTCGGGTAGTGGGAGCGGGTCAGTGAGGCCCATCTTTGAGTGCCCTCATCACCTCGTCGGCGATGATCCCCGGCAGCTTCTGTAGCATGTGCGCCACGAACCCCGTCGAGAGAGAGTCCTCGTGCACGCCGGCGAAGACCTGCTGGAGAAGGCGTCGGCTCGTAGACCTCAAGGGTCGAAGCTTGCCGGCCAGCCTTGCAGCAAACACGCTGTCAAAAGACCGACCCCCACAAACGACTTAACGAATCAAAAAGGTAAAGACACTTACCGTCTCACTCCTTTGCTACAGATTTGACAAGACCCTAGGTCTCGATCAACCCTTCTTGGAGCCGATCGACCTCCGCCTCTACGGCCAGGCGTGCCTCTTGGACCTCGGAGGCGGCCTGCTACGTCTCTTGCAGCTCCTCTGACAGTCACTCTATCTCAGCCTCGACGGCGACGCGCTCTGAGCTGATCAAGTCCCGCTGCTCGAAGGCTCTTTGGCGCTCCTCTTCGGCCCTCTTGGCGGCGGACTCGGCGATCTGGCAGGCCCCTTCAGCGCAGACCAGAGGTCTTTGAGGCGCTGCACCTCCACATCATGCTGGACAATCTGCCTCCGGAGCTCTATGCGAAGAGCAAGCCTTCAGTCGGGAGCCGACCCCGACCATCAAAACGGTAAAACTTAAAAATTGTGAACCAACTTACTTGCGATTGTCTCTCGCGCGGAGGCAAGGTCGGAGGAAAGCCTCCGGTTCTCGGACCACGCAGACATAGCGTACATCCGCGCCCGAATGACCTCTTCAAGCGTGATGCGACTCGACTCCCGGACGACATTGAGCTGGTGGTGCAGTCGGATCGTTGGAGTCCCTCGACGCGTCGCAGCCGGCCGTGGTCTGCTCCAGCTCCGCCCGAAGGGAATCGACCTTGGTTTGCAGGGCGTAGCCTCGACCGACTGACCCACTGCCGCAGCAAGATTCGCCTGTGAACAACAACACTCAACATCACGATAAACAGGTTCGACTAAAAACCTTAAGTGTTCAAAACTTACCCGACATTTGATCAGGTATAGGTCATCGAAAAGCTCTCGACACTCGTCCAAAATGCCGAGCAGCTAGCGGAGGCCGGACGCCATAGCAAAGTTGAAGCGATGGACTGCGGCCATCCGTTCGTCGTAAAAATTCCACGCCCCGCCACGGCCTTGGGCGAGAGATCGCCCCTCCCTCCAAACCTTTGCGCGTCGGAGGCAGAGGAATCGGGCGCCCCCATAGCGAATGATGGCACCGTCGGCACCACAACCAGCTCGGTCCCCCCTCCCTCCTGCGCCTCTCCTGCGGTTCCACTTGCACCGGTCGGGATCAAGCTCGTTGACGGTTTGCCGACCTCTTCCGTGGTAAGTCCCTGCAAACCCTCGGATGGGTCTGCCTAGAGAGCTTTCGGCCGCTTCTCGGCAGCTATTTCACTCAGCTCTCGCACGCCCTCGAAAGCGGTGGGCGAGACCTAGCTGGCTGGTTCCTCGTGAGCCAAGGGCAAGGGTGATCCCCTTGGACCCTCAGCCAAAGCGGTCGGGAACGGTGCAGGCGCATCCTCGACCTCCATCATTTTGACCTCCCCTTCGGCATCGAGAGCCGGAGTGGAGTCTTCCCTCTCCTCCTCGGCGGTTGCTTCCTTTTGGGGCTCAAGAGCCGCCTCCTTCTGGGCCTTGACGGTCACCTCCTCCTACACTTTGGCCGCCACCTCTTTCTGAACTTCGGCGGTGATGGTCGAGGGAGGCGGCAATAGTAGTACTTCACTGACCCTCAGGGTCGGTAGATTTTGAGCCTCAGACGACAGAGGCGGCGTCGCCACACGCGCCGTAACGTCGACTCCCCCACCAGTATCCCCGGGTGCCGACAAGATGACAGTCGCGGTCGGGCGCAATGCAGCGACTGACGACGGGGGCCTGTATGCCTCCAAACTGGTCAGAATCGAACTAATTCAAATAAAACTTACAATTAAACTCAAGATGCAGGAACTTACGCCTTCGACTGGCACATCGGGATCCTTTGAGTACGAGGAAGCGCTGGTTGGCCCGTGCCCGGGGGCTGGCCCGCCCCAGTCTCTGCCACTTGCACCATGGCGGCCGCCGCCGTGATCTCGAAGTTGACCCTGGCACTCTCTGACCCCTCCACCCTTGTCCTCTTCGACAACGGCGGGATCATATCCTCGGACGAGGTCGAGCTCTCGATGTCGACTGGAGCCGTCGCCTGCGACGCAGTGGTCTCGAAAGTTGGGGTCGGATCCCCCGACCCTGCGCTCGTGGCTGAAGGGGCCCCGACCGGCGAAGCCCCAGCCGGCCTCTGGGCGGGCCGCGTAGCCGACGCGGAAGCTCCCAGACTGCCAGCAGGGAACAACATCAAACCCATGGCGCGCAGTCTCTTGACGGCCTTCTTCCTCTTGGCCGGAGACACGCCCGCAACGCTTGTCCCGACCAAGTCTCTCGATAGGGGAGCGGCCCTCGACAAGACCTACAACAATGACAACAGCTAAGTCCTTGACTCCTGCCTACGACTCGACCCGATCTACTCTACGAATTTGAATAACAGAGGCAACGGGAGGACAACTCACCAGGGTCGGATGATCCTTGTCAAGGGGCGACAGTCCCTTGGTCACCTCGTCGGTGACATCTCCCTCAAGCAGCTTGCCGACCCGCTGAATAACCTCTCGGTCGCTCAGCTCAGTCCCGACCACCTCCCGGTGACATCGTCCTTCCCCTCGTAACTGTTCATGGGAAAGGCTCGGAGGCGAAGTGGCTGAACCTGATGCCGCACGAAGGTGGAGATTACAGCGGTGCCATTCAGCCCCTCATCCTGCAGCCGCCTGATCTTCTGCAGCAACGGTCTCACCTCATTTTTCTCCTTGGTTGTCACCTTCGCTTTCCACACGTCGATCGCCTCGCTCGATACGTTGCGAAAGGCCGAGAGGCCGGGGGTGGCGTTCTTGATGTAGAACCACCTGTCGTGCCAGCCCTTCAGTGAATTCTTCAATGACACTTTGATATACTCCTTCGCCTCGGCGCTCCAAAGCATAATCGCGGCGCCTTCGACCTGCCTAGCCATGCCGGAGGGCTCCAGCAGTTGGTTGGCCTGGAAGAAGTAGCGCCAAAGCCGGAGGCACGGAACGACCCCCAGATACGCTTCACAGAGCGTGACGAAGATGGCGATTTGGAAGATGCTGTTAGGGTTGAGGTGGTGGAGGCACACCTCATAGTGGAGCATCAGCGTGCGGAAGAAGAAAGTGCCTGAGAGCGCCAGCCTGCGCTTGTGGAAGACGACGAAGCTCACGATCTTCCCCTCAAGCGCCCCCGGCACCTCCTGGTTCTCCGCCGCCTCCCATTCACCGGCCTCCTTCGATGGCAGCAGTCTGACGTTGTGGTATGACTCGAGCACCGCCTCCGAAACGACGGAGGGCTTCCAGGTGGCTTCCATCATGACAACAGCGACGACGAGGCCGATGAAGACGGGAACGGTCGCGGTGGAGGTGACGTGCGCCTGTCTGATCAGCGTCATTCGACCGACCGGATTGACCGACCGTTACAATTCTCAAACGTGTTATCCGCCGTCCACGTGGAGGCAAGCCATGTGATCGTCGAAGCCGTTATCGATGTTCATTCTTAACGTCGTGAGATCGAATCTCACAGGCCCTAGACGCTGATCATGGAAAACGGCCAACCTGTCCGGCCCAACCTAAGCGTGATGCTGATCATGAGATATAGCCGATCTGACCGGCTCAATCTAGGCATCTATCTTGATACTCAGCTGATAATGAAAATCAGTTTCGAACCGAGCCCGAAGGTTGAGAAATATCGATTCGAAGACTTATTCTCCGACCGACCCTTCGAATCACCCGAGGGCTCGAGGGCTACGTCCTACAACCCGTAGGATTTCTACGCGACAAAGACGAAGATTTAGCCCACGACCGACTCTTCGGATCACTCAAGAGCTCGGGGGGCTACGCCCTACGGGCGCGCTCACGCGCTTCCGTAGGATCAACCATCGGCGAACGATGACGAAGACGAAGATTTAGCCCACAATCGACCTTTCGGATCGCTCGGAGGGCTCGGGGGCTATGCCTACGGGCGAGCTCGCGCGCTCCCGTAAGATCAACCGTCGGCAAACAATGACGAAGACAAAGATTTAGCTCACGACTGACCCTTTGGATCACTCGAGGGTTCGGGGGCTACACCCTACGAGCGCGCTCGCGTGCGCCCGTAGAATCAAGCACTAAACCTTGACGAAGACCAACCCAGCGCCGCCTCAACGAGGATTACAAACGGTGCAGGACTCAAAGGCTACTGTCGAGATAGTATACCTAGGTACTTACAAATTCGACATCTTCGTGAAGGCCCATCTATGAACTACGACTCACGAAAGACCACATCCTGCCAAGTACATCCCAACCTCGAGGGTCTGAACCACGCAAGCATCCCAGCCCGACCACCAAAAGGTCGGGGCTACACGACAACAAAGTTCAACTAGCCAACAGCTAGAAGCCAACGCCACAGTCCAACCCTCGGGTCAGCCACTGCCTCAATGGCCAACCTCTGACAATCGCAGAGATTACTGCCAACGTACAGCAGGAGGTAATGCAATCTTGCCTGGGGGTAAAGCATTCCAAAATAGTCAGAGCACTTCCGCATTGTACTCGCGTTATTGAATTCATACGATTTGATCTCTTTTGTTCTAAACATAGGATATTACACCTCGCCCGCGGCTCGAACCATATTAAAGTCTTTCTTAAACTAAAGCATTCGAATAAAAAAGCGCATAAATTCTTCTTATGATTACGTAAAGTTTTTTTTGGCGGTGTTCTGACAATTATCATACACGAAATACTGCAGTTGGGAATCCCTCAATTCAGCAGCACGCCAGTGCAAGTCGGGCAGCCTCGGAAAGGCGACAGCGATCTCACGAGGGTCGGTATCGCAGGGACTGCGCCGCCGGTCTCTTTCTGATGCGGCGTCGCAGAACCAGGGTCGACCGCAACGGGACGCACGGGAGAGGGAATGATGCCCCGCGCCCTCGCCGTGATTCCGGTTCGTTTTCTATTCAACCATCGGTCCATCGAGCTGCGCCTGCGCGCGATGCCACGCGCGGCCGCTGGCCGACGGACGGGACGAGAAAATGAGGAAGGCATCTGCCACGATCGGTGGACACACATGCGCTCCCATACCCAGATGGATCCATGTCACCATGTGCTTGCTGCTCACCGGTCAACGCGACGCGTGCGACTCCTGCGTGCGGCTGCACCCGCGGCGCCACAAGCCCCCACGACAACAACCAGCGGGCGTGCGTGGTGGCGTGGGGTCGCCGTCGCGTCGCGATCGCCGAACTGATCACCAAGAGGCAGGCAGGCACCACGCCACCACCACGAGGTCGACACAGGAGAAGCCAAGCCCGGCCCCCTGACGTCGCTGTTTGGTCTGTTGCGCGACGGTTTTTTCCAGGGATGGCGACACCGTGTCGCGGAGCTCTGGCGCCATGCGCAGCTCAGCGAAATGCTCGCGTCGTTGCTGTCGGCCTCTTGCGACTGACGCTAACAGCTGGCTTCTGATGCGATGCAGCAAGGACAGGGCTGGTAGGAGCCCAGGCAGGCACAGGCCGCTGGACATGAGATGAGATAGACTTGACGACTCACGAGTCAATCAATACGTGATCTCTGTCTTTCAATTTTTTACTAGTTAATTAACCACCGGTTTATCATCAGCCCAAGCACAGACAACTCGGGTTCGTTTCTCTGTCAGTAGATATTTAACGTATTCGCTGCCGTGGATGATCAGGGTACAGCGCGGGGGGGGGGGGGGGGGAGCACATCGCAAGTAAACATTTTGGTAGCGTTGTTTCATCACCCTGATCAATTTGGGCTGTGATTCTGCGTGGTTTTGGGGTACGCAGTCTTACTGAGACTTCTCTAGCATCAGAAGAGGACTAGCACTGCATTCTGATCTTCTGGAAGTCATGATCAAGAAGATATTGTTTCTTGCAACTTACATTTTGTAATGAGTGATGACCATGATTACCCGGTTTGTGTAAGCAAGCATGCGAGCAATGTAAAGCCTAATGGTCCGGGTTCTTCTTTTTTGGAGGTAACAAATGGGCCCCAACACATGGATTCCGGGCCTCCGGTCGTGACATGCCTATCCCTTTGCCACTAAAATAAGCTATCAGACGGATTCTGGGATCTCGGTCACGGGGACCCGCCCATCGTCTCTTCTCATGGAACCATGTGTAGACTGCAGTATGAGTAATGTAGCGTAGTACTCGTAGTCGTGTAGATGGTTCATGTGTTCATCAAGTCCGATCTGCTATGGACCCCCAGTGGGTGGACAAACAAAATCGAATTCCACATTTTGTTTCTTTTACTTGCTTAGTTCGATCCTGTTTGAAATCAGCATGGTTTTTCTAAAATCTAGTTCATGAATGTATTTTTTATAAATCAGTCTGTAAAAAAATAAGTAATGGTGTTTAGGAGATAGCTTATAGAAACTGACCTTGTAGCGCATGTTGCAATATCTATTTCTGTTTATTGCCTTAATTCTGTAGGTGTTATAGATTGCTTAAAATAAAATAGGCATTTCAAACATTTACCGCAGAACATTTCTCGAAAGTAGTAAATAGATTAACTACCTTTAAAAGTTCTACTCCTACTTAGTATGCATTGGTAGTTTAACACTACAATACTCCTACTTTTAAGCTATATACTAAATTAAATAGTAATAGAGTAATGATACCACTGATGGAACAATAAAATAAATAATCTTGGGCGTTAGCTCTAGACCATAGCTAGCATGCTATACAACCAGAGACAAGCGTGTCCCACTAGCTTAGCTAACAACAGTTTTTTTTAATAATGGAAGATAAACAAGTATTCCAGCTTCGGTCTCGAGAGAGATTACGGCGAAAATAAGCGTGACATGGACTTTTGACTGATCAAGCGCACCTGCTGTCAGCATGCGGATTGCGAGTGCTTGACGTTGCGACGCATAAATATTGTGATCTTTTCCAACCACGGATAAATTATTTCTACTCCTACGGCGACATATACTTTTGTTTGTCTCGATTCATTGCTGCTGGGGAATTCATTCTATTTTTATCAATTTGTTTTTAAATTATTAATATCAGAATAAGTTTATTTTTAAATAAAATTATTATTTAAAAAACAGAAGTACTTTCTTCGTCTTAATAGAAGTTTATTTCTAACTTTTTGTTGACTACGACTTTAACCAATAATTTTGATAAATTTAATTAAGTAAATAACATAAATTATATATATTATAAAAGTATTTTTTTTGATAAATTTAAAAGTACTACTTAGATTTTTTAATTTAACTGAATTTATAAAGATTGTTGGTTAAAAAGTAAGTCAATAAAAATTAAAAATAAGTTTTTATTAAGACAGAGGTAGTATTTATTTGCAGCGTGAGTATGACAACAAGAAAGCAAATCTTTAATAACGCTGCTATCTGACAACAGTCGCCTTGCGCGACCACCGCAAGTTTGCAAGCGATAATAGGGCCGCGCCTCCTTCCTGTTCCCTACCGCTCAAAGCCGCCTCACCTGCGACCGCGCGTCCCCTTCCCCTCGTGACCGGTGACCACACCACACTGCCGAGAAGAGAAAGTTTGTTTCAGATACACGTGCCTCTTGCCGGCTTTCCCGAACGCCCCCGACGGCGCCGCAAGAAGGAAGAAGAGGCTTTAAACCAAATCTCCCGTGTCCGAGTCTCTTTTCTTTCTTTCTTTCTTTCTTTCCTCCCGACATCAAATCCAATCCCGCGGAAACTCGCCGGGTTCGCGTGCACGCGTCGTGGGGCGGAGCAACGGACGGAGGACGCTGCGGCAATGGTGGCGGCGGAGGGGAATGTGCCCGCGGACAGGGTCACCATTGGCGTCTGCGTCATGGAGAAGAAGGTCCGGATCTCGCCGCTTTCGGTTTCTTCCTTTTTTCTTTTCCTTGTCTCTGTGTCGCGGGTTTCATGGAAACTCTCGGGAACACGGGTGCGGGATGGTTCTTGATTTCTCTCGAACCGTCTCTCCCCGTCCTCCCAACCATTTCTTTACTCCGTGGCGTATTGATCGACTCGTGTTCTTGCTCTTCCAGCGCGTACGTCTCGATCGGCCGGTTCTTGCTTCTGGATTTCGCAAAGAATGCGGGGGGCGAGCAGCGTTGTTTTCGCTCCCGAATACGTTCCCTTCTGATCGAATTCTTTGGTTTCCCTTTCCTCAGGTGTTCTCGTCTCCAATGGAGCAGATTCTCGAGCGGCTCCGCGCGTTTGGAGAATTCGAGGTACGCAACCGTTTCCCTTTCTTTGTTCCGTCAATCTCCGAAAGCGAAGACCGGTGTTGTGAGATTGAAGGTTTCTCGTCGGGGATGAGTAAACGGGTGGGCGGCGTAGAAGTGCATGTGGCATTTCGTTCTTGGAGAAAAGTGTTTTCTATGTCAAGACACCCGTGAATCTTTCGGGATACCAATTTGTTCTGCATCTTTTTGAATAATACGTGAGGTCCCCATCACATGCTTGCTTTTGTGGTTCGTCCCCAGATGTTTCGGCATATGGCGAACGGGTCCCTTTCGTCCTTGTAGGTTGTAGCTGCTTTAAGAAACGCTGAACTGTGTTAGTAATATTGGAAGATTCGGCCTCCAGGGCTTAATATTCCAAAAAAATTTCTACTCCTACTTGCCAAGTGTTGACTCAATTATAGCACAAGCTATGCATATGGAATGTGACTCCTTATCGTTAATCATAGACAGATGCTATCCGGAAAGCTGAGAATTTCAACTTCGATTTGGCACTAGATTTGGTCTACGACATGTCTATTTTAATCAACTAGACATAATATTGACTCCTTTGCTTACTGGGGGGGACCACCAACCATCTCCAACCATGTACTAGACTTTGCCATTATTTTTATGCTTTCTATATAATCCAAACAGCAAGACATGGCTCCCTGCTTTGTCCTTGCTTCTCTTCATCCGTTGTTATATTTCTCGTCTTGCTTTGTGTTCTGGATCTGCATCATAGTCTTTGGTTAACATTACAGACTATAATTTAATCTTGATTATCTCTGATCACTGCTCATATTTTATCTTCTAATTACTCTTGATATACTTTGTTTTATTCACGGGTCTTTTAACCATGTTCAGTTTTCTATCTGTTTCTTTATAAGGGTCAATATCGTTTTGTTACGAATGTAATCCAGACCAATTGTCATTTGCATTATTTTTAATTGTTTTGCAGATTATAATATTTGGTGATAAGGTTATTCTCGGCGATCCTATTGAGATGTATGTAATGAGAACTCAGGTTATTGATAACTTGATCATGATTCTTCGGTTATACATTTATATTATCCACTTTCATTATATAAAGTCTTGACTGAAGCCTTATAGTGTGTTTGACTGCATGTTTTGGAGCAAAATCTCCCTTACCCACAACCTTATTTTTTCAGCTGGCCAAAATGTGATTGCTTGATAGCCTTCTATTCCTCCGGTTTCCCTCTACAAAAAGTTCAAGCTTATGCTGCTTTGCGAAGGTATGGTTAATCTGTTGACTATTGTCATTGGAATCTTTAATACTTTATTCAAAATTGTAAGTGTTTGTGAAAATTTCATCTCATTTTCCATGCTAGTAAGCTTCGAACAACCTTGTCTCATTTACTTGTATCCTATATTTATTTAGCATGCATAGCTATAGCTTCAACCGTGGTATACGTTTTTGTCTGCATACCTCTGTTTCGTATAAACAGCTTAAATGCAATTTTTGAGTGAGGAAAGGGAAGTTTTGAACGAATAGATCCATATTGTTAATGCGCCAAGGCATAGCTGCAGCAATTTGCCTTTTGGAATGCATCTACTTCCAGGAAGGCAATGTTGTTGGTATGGGTGCAGCGATTATGACTTTGGAAAATTTACTGTTATGTTGAAGAGATAACTTTGTGTTTGGGAGAGCCCCCCTACCCCCACGCTGCTGCCGCTAAGTGATAGTTTCTTATTGTCAGTTAAATTCTTGATTTTGTTTTGGTCATATCTTCAGCTAACTTTATTGATCTTATCCTGCATGAATCTCAGGCCCTTTTTAGTGAATGAATTGGAGCCACAATACCTCCTCCACGACCGCAGAAAAGTATATGAGGTATGGCAATTGAAATTCATTTAATGGCCACAGACTGAAAAGTAGTCTCCTGTTTTTATTGAACAGTTTTTTTATTTATTATTATGGTCCCTTATTCAGAAGCAGTTCAGTAGGGGTCATATTGAATTCCAGATTACAGTTGTTCTGGCTGACAATAGCCTTAAGCTGGATTTGCAGGAGTGCTGTAGTCAACTTTCATAGCTCAAATCATTGCATCTGGGAGAGCTGATGTAAAAGTCCTGAAAAATATCTTTCATAAACATATTTAGGCTGCTTGTTTAAGTGGGTCCCTGTATACTAGAATGCTAATCATATCTGTAGTTTGGAGGTCTTAGGAACTAGTTGAACCCACTATGCATGTTCTATTTTGTTGATGAACAATTCAGTTTGATGCTCTTAATAATTTGTTTATCAGACAACATCAAAGTGATTTTCATTAATGAACCTGATAAGTTTTTGTGGTTTTAATGAGTGCCATTTTATTCCTTAGGAACACTCAACCTCTTTCAAGCAACACTAGAACTAACTGCAATAAAAAAAAACTTGACCTGCGGGTGGTAAGACTGCCTCCATGCCTTTTTATTATGAAGAAGACCTCACGCAGGTCGAGAAACCCCCCCCCCCCCCCCCCCCGAACACCAGTGGCACCGTAGCCCATGTGGGAACAACCAACAACCTGAGCCGGGCCTTAGACATGTGCTTTGGTGTGGGACAAACGAGATGATTTTTTTTACCCTCATCCTGAAATTCGCTCCCGGGGAGTCAAACCCAAAACCTGATGGGTGCTACTGAGGCTCCTCAACCACTATGCTGAAGGCCCTTTCACAGAACTAACTGTAATCATTTTCATGTTTAAGCATCTCGAGAAATATGGAATTCCGGTGCCCAATTATGCTCTCGTCAATAGGGAATATCCATACCAAGAGCTAGACTACTTTATCGAACAAGAAGATTTCGTCGAGGTTCATGGAAAGCGGTTTTGGAAGCCTTTTGTGGAGAAACCTGTTAACGGTAATTAACATATGTTTATGATATTACTTTCATTGTGCCACGCTGCTTTTTCTTCCTTGCACCTGAATAGTTTGTCGTTGTTTTAAATGTGCTGTGTTGCTCCTGTGAGAAGCAAATATTCATTTGTGTGTGGGGAAGGTACAAGGGTAGGAAGTGTGATCAGTTTATTGTATTACAGACTAGCAGTGTATATATTCAGATGCCATCTGATACCTTATTATTTTTATTTTCCATTTTATTCCAGGGGATGACCACCGAATAATGATATATTACCCTAGTTCTGCTGGTGGTGGAATGAAGGAATTGTTCAGAAAGGTTAATTTTGACTCGAAACTTTGTTATTTGGTGTGCATATAAATAAAGGAGGTTATTTGGACTAACTTTTTTTGTGATTTGGTACAAATTGACCTAATTTTCGAAACCAAGTTTCTGCATTCATCATAGTAGTTTCAGGAGGTCAGATTGCTCGCAATTTTCCTGTTACCTTTTCTTTTACATGCTCTTTTGGGAACTGAGCCTAACTCAGTTTGTTGAGTTGTCTAGATGTACAGCTTTACTACTTAGGTTTTAGTCCTCTTCAACTTGAATTCAGGTGCATATTTATTCTTAGATAAGTGTCGCCTAATTTCTCCCAGGTTTGTCAAGTTTTTGTAAATATTTGTTTCCATGTTAAGTTATTATGTATCTTCCTGAATTGTTTCACTTTTCATCCCAGATATATTAAAATTTCTGCATAAATGTAGGTTGGCAATCGTTCTAGTGAATTCCATCCTGACGTTAGGAGAGTGAGGCGGGAAGGATCTTATATTTATGAGGAATTCATGCCTACTGGTGGTACAGATGTTAAAGTAAGATACCTTTCACAAGTTCTTTTATTTCATGATGCAATAAGGGGAGCCTTGGCGCAGAGCTATAGTTGTTGCCTTGTGACCATGAGGTCACAAGTTCGAGTCCTGGAAACAGCCTCTTGAAGAAATGCAAGGAAAAGATGTGTACAAAGGACCCAAAGTGGTCGGACCCTTCCCCGGACTCTGCAAATGTGGGAGCTACATGCATTGGGCTTCCCTTTAGTCGTATTCCAAATGGTTTTGATAGACTTACCTTAGTTCCTGTCTCCTGGATTACTGGAAGTGAAAGGAACCTATCTGGCTATCTCCTTTTACTTCTCCGGATGTAAATATGAGGACTAGAAGCTTCTATTTTCATACCTTTTTTTGTTTTATTGTTTCCCAATTAGTATAACCTAGAGCATAGCGGAAAATAGTCTGCAGTACTATAGCTTTTCTATGTAAAGTATATTTAGTGCCATGCAACATATATATAGAAATTGTTGCTGTTGTACCTTGACATTTATAATAAGCTTTTCAGGTTTACACTGTTGGCCCAGGATATGCCCATGCTGAGGCAAGGAAGTCACCAGTGGTTGATGGTGTTGTTATGAGGAATCCTGATGGGAAAGAAGTATCAACTCATGCTCTTTAAATCCAAATTCAATATCCATTCTTCTGTGTTTTCAGTTGAACCATGGATTTAGTTTTTGCAAATAGGATATTGATAATTTCATTTTATTTTAATTATGATCAATATATGTCATTGTGAAAACTTGCTTGTATGGGTTAATTTGTTTGCTAATGAGCTAGTAGATGTGTATAATATGATTTGAACTTGGCAGCCACCAGATTTGCATAGGTTAGGTCAATATGCTGATCTTCTCACATAGTGGTTTTTGTTGGATGTTATGTGCTATGATGCTATCATCTTTGCATTTGCTTTCTGGGTTCAGGTTTTTGACATTAATGCTTGTTTCATTTTCTTGGATCGTGATTAACTGTACTATTTTTTAGATGAGTCTTTCAAACTTCTAATAATAATTATTACTTGAAGGTACGGTATCCTGTGCTTTTGACGCCTATGGAGAAGCAAATGGCTAGAGATGTCTGCAGCGCTTTTCGGCAGATGGTAAAATGCCTTGTCTTATCTGTGTCTTCTCTAGAATCCTAGATGCCTTGGACAATTAAAGTCTGTTGCACCTTTAGATGGGCAATGAACTGGCAGTACTAAATTATCACTTTGTTGAGATAGTTGCCTAATTCATACTGGTTGCTTTCATTTCTCAGTTGATCTTTTTTATTATTATTTTTTTATCGAATACGCAGGTTTCTCGGTTGACCTCAGATACTATTTTTTTCACCAGTTAAAAAGTAAAAGTAGTGCATGTCATCTCCCAAAAAGTCAATTCTAGATGTATCGAAATATTTTTTTTTTAGTGTCATACAAATGTTCCATTCAAAAATTCAGCTGAACAGTTCAGGTGTTTCATGTTGCCTAATGTAGAGAAAGAACAGAAAGTAATGGATTCGGTATCTATGATTAAATATGATGACCATATTGCATCATCTTTTTATTTCTGAGTTTTCCTTTGTTCTGATACATGTTTTTTTTTTTAGGTTTGTGGGTTTGATCTCTTAAGGTGTGATGGTAGATCGTATGTCTGTGACGTCAATGGATGGAGTTTTGTAAAGAACTCATATAAGTAATGCTTATGTTCTTGTTACACGCAACCTATTTGTTAATTTAATGAGTGCTGTAACGGTTGGACAAACTCAATACCAGGTATTATGATGATGCTGCCTGCATTCTGAGGAAAATATTTCTTGATGCAAAAGCTCCTCATCTTTCGTCAACCGTCCCTCCAAGTCTTCCTTGGAAATCAAATGAACCAGTACAGCCCACCGAAGGTCTTACAAGACAGGGAAGTGGAATAATTGGTACATTTGGACAGTCAGAAGAACTACGTTGTGTAATTGTTGTGATACGCCAGTAAGACATTACTGTTTCTTTTGCTGCTATCATATAGTATTTTTTTGACGTAAAGATGCTACTCCCTCCGTCTCCATTTACTTGTCGTTTTAGGTGTGGGCACGGGGATTAAGGATGGTGAAAAAGGTGAGATGCGCTGAAAACGAGGAGGAGAGAGATAGAGATAGAGATGTATTGGGAATAGAGAAAGGTGTATTGGGAACCTAGAATGGCAAGTAAAAGGGGAAAACTTGTGAACTCTAGGATGACAAGTAATTGGGGACGGAGGGAGTATCATATAGTTGTTAAGGGTTTTGACATACATTTCCTTTTAGTGGTGATCGGACACCAAAGCAGAAAGTGAAATTAAAAGTCACAGAGGAAAAGCTCCTGAATTTGATGTTGAAATATAACGGAGGAAAACCAAGAGCTGAGGTATCACTTTTTTGGGTCTTTTGTTTTAATCTACCTTTGGTGCTTAAATTTATCATAATTTTGGGGCTTCTATTGCAGACTAAACTGAAAAGTGCGATACAGTTACAAGACTTGCTAGATGCTACAAGACAACTTGTGCCACCAACTAGGTATGCTGTGCTGGAATAAGTATTATAGTTCAAGTATTTATGGTTGCATAGTTATATTCCTTAAATACATTTTCGAACTTTATTTTCTTATTAATGTTGTAGTGGCATTTTCCAATGCCAGATGTTTGTTTGAAATAATCCGTTTGTCTTCCGTAATTCCTTTTATTTTCTATGTATCCTGGAAAACTAATGAACATACTGTATGTATAGGTCGGGTCGCGAGAGCGATAGTGATGCTGATGATGTAGAGCATATTGAAAAGCTTCGTCAAGTCAAAGCAGTGCTGGAGGAGGTAATTTCAAACTGCTCTGTGTATATGCCACTAACATTTCTATGGCATGTTGAATGTTTCTTTGTTAGTTGGTTCATATCTAGTGTAGACCAATAGCTAGTTGCAACTGTGCTGCCAATTTTTTGTTGGCATCTTTCAACCGGCCTGAAAAACTTAATAAATACTTGCATTCAGCTTCAGTGCTCTTTTGACATCTGATGACTTTTAACACTTTATTTGCAACACTAGGGTGGCCATTTCTCTGGCATTTATAGGAAAGTGCAACTAAAGCCATTGAAATGGATGAAAGTTCCAAAGAGCAATGGTGACGGTGAAGAAGAACGACCAATCGAAGCACTGATGATTCTGAAATATGGTGGTGTACTAACTCATGCTGGGAGAAAGCAGGTTTCATACTAAATCAAAAATGGGTGCAGAACAGCTAATTTCATAAAGTTAATATAATCAGCACATATACGTTGTGATTTCCCTTAATTTTCATTTAGGCAGAGGAGTTGGGAAGATTTTTCAGAAACAACATATACCCAGGTTAGTCACACTGTTCTCTCCACTATTATCTTCTTTTTTAGGAAAACCACTATTATCTCGTTATAGATCAAGAGTATCATATTTTATTTTAATAATATTTTTCATCATGTGCTTAACTCTATTGGGTTTCTTCCGCAATAGAAAAAACTACGTCAGAGAGAATCCGTAGTTGTGGCACCACTTGGGTCTCTACCCCTTGAACATAAAGATAGTCTTGTCAGGTTGCTAATGCAGAAGTTTGTAATGTGGCATGAGATTAGGATATACTTAAGTGGCATAAATAAATAGTTGATGTGGCATTGCTCTGACATAAAGTCGTATAGGTGAAGGAACTGGTTTGCTTCGTCTCCATAGCACTTACAGGCATGATCTAAAAATATACAGTTCAGATGAAGGCCGCGTACAGGTATGCTTGCTCATCCCATCCCCCCCCCCCCCCCCACACACACACGAAGAAATAGGCACAAATGAATCCTCTGAATTTTGTAATTTGAATCCTGTGCATATTTTTGCGTAAAGAGGCAAAGCACCACCATTAAAATGTATAGATGGAGAGCACTAGGTTTCACTAAAAGTTACTAAAGAGGGAAAACACCACCAATTACAGGATTTACTCGAAGTTGGACATGTATTAAAAAAATAAGGATTCAAAGGCAGTGACAATACTTTTTTTTTTCTTTTCTGTGCTTATCTCTGAGTTGTGATCTGCAAAGGAAAAATGAACTTTCAAGTTGGTCCGACATGGGATCTGAGGGTAAATAATAAAGACAACGATTTTAGTTCCTCTATTTTCTTTTATATGGTGTCTTTTTCTAGAGACGTGGTCTGGGGAGATTATAAAATCTAGAGAAAGATAATATGAAATGACCATGACATCCCTGTATTAATGTCTTGATGATATGAGCATGAGACACTAGGGAGGTTGATGGCAAAAGAGAGAAACAAGATAGGAAAATATGCCCCTCCCTTTACCCCTCTTCCCTTCATGCTGTAGCTTGTAGTAAATGCAATAACCATTTTTTTAATGAATAGTATTAGTCAATTGTCATTTGTGACTCACATCATTGCAAATGTGTAAATTTCAGATGTCTGCAGCTGCATTTGCTAAAGGCCTTCTCGATTTGGAAGGGCAGCTAACTCCCATACTGGTTGGTTGCTTACGACCTAGCAGATCACTTTTAATGATTGGTTCTGCCTGTCACAACTTCATAACTGATACTAACTCCTTCAGGTATCTTTAGTAAGCAAGGACTCGTCTATGCTAGATGGACTGGAAGATGCTAGCATTGAGATGGATGAATCAAAGGTTTGCTTTCATTTTTTTTTATAAACATAATTCGCAATGAAGTTTCTATGATTCAAACAGTTATCTGAAGTTTTGAATTAAGATGTACATTATTAGATTTCTGATATAAGTGAAGATACAAAATCTTTATAGTGGAACTTAGGATTCCTTTAATGATAACATATAAAAGTCTCGCTTTCACATAGTTTCTCATAATAGCTCATAAAATTCAGGAGTTAGCAATTTGATTCGTCACCCAAGCCCAAGGGTATTATTATCAGATGGAAGCTGTTAACATTGAGAGGCATTCCTGTGACCCCCTTGCTCGCCTTATATTCTCTCTAATACAAAATATGTCATTTATGATAGTATAATGGTCTCAAGATGCCACTTTGGCTTGAAATTTCTATTGGTGTGTTATATTTCGAGTGAAAGGACTTTTATCAGGAAACTATTTTTCATGATGAATCCAGTAACATCAATCTTGCATTTTCAGTCTGCATAATTCTTTTTTACTGTGGTCATCAAAGTTAAAAAAGCTTCACTGACAAGAATCCTAATACAGTAGCGATATCATATGAGTTTACTCCATTATCAAATGTGACCAAAATACAGAGGCTAAGTGGACTGACCTTTTCAGGCTCGATTGCATGAGCTTATCATTTCAAATGCTAAAGCAAAGAAAACTGAGGAACCACCGGAGTTTCCATGGATGGATGATGGAGCTGGATTGCCTGCAAACGCATCAGAACTCTTGCCGAAGATGGTAAAATACTTTTGATTGGATATATAGCTGTATGATCTAGATGGTTTATATATTTTATGTATCAAGCCTTTACAGCAGGGGATTCCTTGCTGTTCTTCCCTTAAAAAACATATTTTAATTATCTCCTCCATAAGTAGTATGTTCCTAACTTATTTCAATAAATATTTGAATATCTTAATTTCTACTGAAATTCATTTGTCTATAGTTATGTATCTACCTTTTTCATGATAGTTTACCAGTCCATGTGAATATTTTTCTCGAGTATCTAGTTATTATTTGCAGTACTAAAAAGTCTGATACATTCTCTTGTTCAATTTTTAATCTATGTATTGTTATTATACGGTTTGTTCCCCATGGCATATTTTATTAGGCCAAATTGACAAAAGAAGTAACTGCACAAGTCAAGCTACTTGCAGAAGGTGAAGATGAAAAACTTGCATTGACAAGCACATTTTCAAAATACGACCAAGCAAAAGCATTTGGGAAGACAACCATTGATGTGGCTCGCATTGCTGCTGGATTGCCTTGTGGTAGTGAAAGTTTCCTCTTGATGTTTGCCAGATGGAGGAAACTTGAGAGGGATTTATACAATGAAAGAAAGGAGTAAGTGTTTCACCTTCTAGAATTATTCTGGATGTTTATGATTATTTTGGGCACTGTTTGAATGCTTTTTATTTATAGTTCATTCTACTTGTTTTCGTTGAGTAACTCAACGGTGCTTTGTTTTGTGATGCAGCCGATTTGACATTACCCAGATCCCAGATGTTTATGACTCCTGCAAGTAAGCCATATATATTTTTAATTAATCTGATCAAAGTAAAACCATGATTTATAACACTGTCATCCTATATATTCATAGTGTACCTCTTTTTTTAAAAAAAACTTCTTGGTATAAGACTTACATCTGAACTAATGAATTTTACTACAATATGACCTTTTGCATAATGCCCATCTCGACCTTGAGGGTTTGGACGAGCTGTAGGATGTATGGTAGTGTTTGGTTCAACATTGTAATCATAAATGGTAATGTAATCATGATATAGACGCAATGGTAATGGGTATGGTCAAATACAAGATTTGTTTGGTTCATATAAGGTAATGGTAATATAAGAATGAGGAAAAGAAAGAGAAATTTCAGGACCTTGTCGATCTCCATCCTCTTGGCTGCACCCACTGCACGGTGGCATTGCCCGCGCGGCCGCCGCGCTCACCCACGTCGTGCTTTTCCCAACTGCGCTTGCCTGACTGCGCCCGCCCCTGCCGCCGCGCTCACCCACGCCATGCTCACGCCT
>BCLH01000029.1:238686-265302 GCA_001602315.1 Zoysia pacifica
CACCCACGCCGTGCTCAAGCCGTGCTTGCCCGACCGCACCCGCCCCACGCTGCGCTCGCGTGGCTGCGCCCGTGCTGCGCTTGTCTGGCTGCGCCCACGCTGCGTTCGTCCACCAGTTGCCCATGGAGGGAGGGAGGGAGAGGGAGAGGGAGAGAGGGAGAGATATGTCCGCATGACGTCTGCTGTCCTGCTCACTTGGTGAAGCTCCTGGTGATCTCACCGAAGCTGTTAGTCCCGTGAGGTATTGAATTCCATTGCTCGTTACCCTTAACTAAGCTAAGCAGCTTGATGAAGGTTCCTGCATGTATCCTGGTCAGTGGCGAAGCTAGAGACAAACTGAGGGGGGTGCACACTTCACCTGCGCCTATTAGGGGTACACAATTTGTAGCTGAGGATGGTGCACAAATGATGAATTTAAGCTAGTAAAGAAGGTTTTTTTTGCCTGACCCTGGTGCCAAGGCACCCCCCTTGCCTCATTGAGCTTCGCCCCTGATCCTGGTGGCCGATAGGGAAGAAGGGATTAGATATGCCTGTCCACTTTTTTATTACAGAGGAGAGGGAGGGGTATCAGTTTTCTACATGGTGGTATCAGATTACAGGGGGACCTGAATACGGAAGATGCTCAAACAAACAAACTAACGTAATCAATTAATTCCGTAATCTATTTACATTGCATTCTGCCCAACCAAACAGCACCTATGTTCAGCAAATCTGATTAAAAAGTAGTTGTAATATGATTAAATAACACTATGATATGTAACACTGTCGCCATATATAGTCATAGTGCTCCCTCCCTCCCTCTCTCTCTGTCTCTCTCTCTCTCTCTCTCTCTCTCTCTCTCTCGGCATAAGATTGATGCCTAATCTAGTGTAGTGCGCGACAAATATGACCTTTTGCCTAACGCTCATTTCGATCTCGAGGGTTTGGAAGAGCTGTACGATATATGTTCAGTAAGACTGATTAAAGTAAAAATATGATGTGCAACACTAACCATATATCTCTTAGCAGTATTTTTTTTTTGTGAAATTGCTGACATCACCATATACAACTCTCTGTAAGCAGCATAAACGTTATATCTAAACTAATGTATTGTACTACAGATATGACCTTTTGCATAATGCTCATCTCAATCTGGAAGGTTTGGAAGAGCTGTTCAAAGCTGCCCAAGTAAGCTTCCTTACCTTTGTTGTACTGTCTGTTTGACTGTACCTGAAAGTGGATCACAGTCCTCTTTAACTATTCAGTGATGCATCCTGCTGTTTAAGCATGCATTTTAGAAGAAGTATCTGTTAGTGTCCATGTAAAGTGACATGGAAATAAAATGTAGATCTGTATTGTATTTCTTTTTTCAAGTCAATTGACTGCACAGCCTTATTTAAAATGCCACAAAAAGGAGTAATGTTCCTAAATGGTGTTGCCCAAAGTTTGTGAGGGCATAGTATGCTATTGCGTAGCCAAAAATATGAATTAGCGGACTAAAAAACATGGGAGATACACTTGGGTCATTTCTTTTGTTTTCTATATTCTCTAGGATGTTCATTGTCATTTTGCTTGTATAATGGCTTGTAAGCGATCTCATGAGTAGCTATGGATGTTAATTTGTTAACCATGGAATATTCGGTATTTGGTGAAGTTTGCCTTTGTTTTAATCCATGCATGGATATTGAAGTGCTTTTTAGGAGTTCTCTTTAATGTTTGTTTGTTCAACGTCTTTTATCATTGCTTATTTTGTTATTTGTAGATGCTCGCTGATGGCGTCATTCCAAATGAGTACGGAATCAACCCAAAGCAAAAACTGAAAATTGGCTCAAAGGTTCGTTTTCAAACAAGATTTCACTCCTTTTTTAGACCAGTTATATGGATTTTTTGTGAGCACTTATGTTATGCACTCTTGATATATGTCCATGTTCAAAATCTTTTGGATTTTCTCCTTTATGAAATTCACTTTATTGGTCTAGCTAGTCTCCATGATGGGAAACTTTCCGCTTAGTAAAAGTGGCTTATTGAAGCGCCATGATAATGCCATTGAAATGCTTCCTCATTGGGAAAAGAGGGGAAACAACGTATTTAGTCATGGCAAAACTGAAGTTGTGAAGTGGCTACGTTTTTGGTCCAATGCAGAACAACTTTTTAGTTGGAGGTCCCATCATCAGAGCCATCTGGAGACTGGATAATTTGTTAAAAGGAGGATTCCATAGAAATTCTGCTATATTCAGCACTTATCCCTTTGAAACACCCTCTATTTATCATGTCTCATCTTTACATTTATTTCATTTTGTTGGAGTATTTGAGTTCATTGGCCCATATGATGATTTAATCCTTATGGTGTTTGCACTTTACAGAAGGTTATTCCACACCATGAACTAAAAATCTATTTATCCTTAGTAAATTGTCCCACTTTGTCTTGCTCATTTTTTTATTATTTTTCTAGATAGCGCGCCGTTTGTTGGGAAAAATCTTGATTGATCTACGCAACACTCGTGAAGAAGCTATCACTGTTGCTGAACCGAAATTTGTAGAAGATGAAGCGCTATTCCTACCAACAAAAGAAACAGAGCATCCACAAAAGAGTCAAATTTGGAATGAGGATGGAAGAAGGTCCAGTACCACCAGTGAGAAGTCAATGGATCAAGAAGATGAAGATGACAGAGAAACTAAATATCGCCTGGATCCGAAGTATGCGCCTGTTGTTCAAAGTTTTACTGAACTAATTTCATTTTGCTGATTTACTTCACTTTTGAAGTTCAGCTGCTAATATATTTTACTGCAGGTATGCCAATGTCAGGACACCTGACCGACATGTCCGCACAAGACTCTATTTCACATCGGTACACTCGGCGCTTTCCCTTTCTTTGTTGCATGTTTTGTTTAATGTTCTTATCATACTTCTGCAGTTATGGCCCCTTTGAATCATGTGGTTTTTTCCTGTGAAATTGAAATTGAACTGATTCCTGTGAAATTCATGCATTCCAAAATAGGCCATATATGTGATATTGTATGTATTTATATACCAGGAATCTCATATTCACTCTGTAATGAATGTCCTTCGCTACTGCAACTTGGATGAATCTCTACAAGGAGAGGATAGCCTTGTCTGTCAAAGTGCTTTGGACCGGCTTCATAGAACTAGGGAGCTTGACTATATGAGTAATATCGTGCTTAGAATGTTTGAAAACACAGAGGTATGGATGTATTTGTTCTCTCTATTGAAAATTATTCATCTTGTTTCAGTTAATCATTCATATTTCCATTTTATATTTATGGTTTTGAGCTTTAAGCTCAACCTTGTTGTTAGACTAAGTGTTGGTCCTTGGATCATTTCCTTAAGGCAGCTAACTTCGGCCCTCAGGTGTCCTATTTCGGGGGAGTTAGTACTCCAGAGTAGCTGTTAATATCTGTCAGCCTGTCAAAACGTTTCTATCCATCTGTTCACTGTGGATTCTTATTTGTCATTTTTGTTTAAGAGTCATGGTTACTTCATATGGCTAAGCATTTCTTTAATCTCCATTATATGAGAAAAAATAAGAAGAATCACATGTAACTATACATCCATAGTAGCTATCTGTTTTTTCACTATATCTGGGTCTTTGTATTTTATTGGGTTTTGCAACTGATTTCAGTTTCTATTCTTGTATTGAAAATCTGTATGCCTGAATTGAATTGTCCAGATAGCATACACTTAATTTGTCAGTTTGATTATTTAAGGGCTTTTCTTTTGCTCCCATGCTTTCATTTGATAACTTGACAATTGCAATGCAACCTGTAAGTTTCTGTCCTCCAATCGTGTAATCATTTTAACCAATTTCTTTTTTGTAGGTTCCATTAGAAGATGAGAAAAGGTTCCGGATTGAAATGACGTTCAGTCGCGGCGCCGATCTCAGTCCCCTAGAGGTGAGCCCCCATCTTATGTACTACAATGTTGGACATGAAACTCAGCTTTTTTTTTTTTTTTTTTTTTGAGAGGAACATGAAACTCAGCTGGGCTTGCTTCATACTGATAGAATGTATTTTTGGTCCAGGACAAAACCAGCGAAAGTTCTTCCTTGCTCCAGGAGCACACCCTGCGGATAATGGGACCCGAGAGACTGCAGGAAGTTGGGTCCTACCTGTCATTGGACAAGTTTGAGAAAATGGTGCGGTCATTTGCCATGCCTCCGGAGGACTTCCCGCCTGCTGCTCCTCCACAAGCCTTCTCAGGCTACTTCTCCAAAGGGGCTGGAATGCTTGAAAGGCTTGCTAGTCTCTGGCCTTTCCACAAGGGCGCGAACGTGACCGGAAAATAGCTGAAAAAACTAGCTGGAATCAGTCAATGCTGTTAAGAAAACCAGCTCAATTTTGACAAAATGACTTAAGGGAACATTTTTTTAATGTCTGCGTCTGTTGATAACGTTGCGAGTACGACTGCTGTTTTGGGCCTTTCGTCCTTTTTTACTTTAAAAAGCTTACATTTTTTGGAATGCTAGAAAAATTATACACTACATTAATATGTTCCATAACCTAGTGCACAACTCTTTATACATTTAGCTGTAAATTTAAAATCAGAACTCAGATCTTTAATGCGTGGGTCTTATGTTAAATTTTAGAATCCAAATTCATTTTATGCAAGATCTGTGAGTTGTTGCTGACATGCAGTATGCAATACGAATCAGCTGAATCCTCGATGTTGTTCTTTCATTTGCTTTTTTTTTTTTTTGAAATATCTCATTTGCTTATTAAAGCCCCTTTTGGCAGAGCTCTGGTTCCCCGTTGATGACAAAATCACTTCTTATCACATCAAACATTCAAAGCATAAAGTTCCCGCTTTCAGTACATTCTCAATTTCCGGCCTTTTTTTTCATATTTGCCTCATCAAAGCTCCGTTCATATTCAAAAACAAAAAAAAAAAAAACATTCGTAGCTTTGTTACTCTTTTTGTCTCGATTTAAGTGTTGTTTTAGTTTTAATAAGAAAATTAAAAAGTGTGATGAGCTAAACTAGAAAGAGAGAGAGAAAAATAGAAATGCATTGTGAAAAAAAGAAAAATGTATCAAAAAGTAAAAACGATGATTAATTTGAGACCATTGAAAGAGCCTAAAGTGACAGTGACAGATAAAATAGGATGGAGGAGTAATACACTGATATATCAGATTACACGATAATTGTGAGAACCTCGGAGACGTTTGCTCTAGCGCGGGGTGAGCATGGAACAGATTTCGATTTTTGAACAGGTGTCGTCGGTACCATCAAACATCTCAACCTGGATGATGTTGCTAGGTGAACTCTCGCGACGGCGGTCCGCCGCCGCCGAGATCCTCGATCTGCGCCTTCTCGATCGGCGCCTCCTCTCGATCGGCGCCCATCCGAGGCAGTGATTCCGGGAACCCACCAGCATCCTGCCGCCGAGTAGGGCGCTTGCGCTTCCATCTGCCGTGCGCGCGTCGCACCTGCCGCGAGCAAGGCGGTTCGGGCGCAGCCTTTCCTGAGGTAAGCAAGAGTTCAAGTTATTTCATTCTTAGGCAACATCGGAAGTTAGGATTCGAGGTTCTTCTATTCATTGGTTCACTAGAACAACTGCCATTGTGGACAATACTTACCAGTACGAGCGACAGAATGCCGCCACGAATCTGTTCTCCTTTTTCAGTCATACGCATACTAGATGCAAACAGTTGGACAGCGAACAAGTAGTTCTTGTTCCAGCTTATTTTCTTCTTGCACCTCAGCTCGTTCTGAAATCCACCCTTGTTGAGAATCTTTAGCAATTGAGTAGTATCAAGTATGAAGCCTCATCTTTTCCTTGGCAATGGATTCTTGCATTCTTCCTGTGTCATTCCTCTCCTTTAGATCCTGGCCAATTTTTCTCTTCATGTTCGTCCTATGGGAGCGTAAACTGAAAAAAGAAAACACAAATGTGTTCAGATTTTGGCATATAAATCCATCTTTTAAACAGTTGGTAAATACATCTAGTCCAAATACACTTTTAGGCAGAGCAGAATCAAACGGAAGGGAAATTTGCAAGATCGAGATAAATGAAGGTATGTACCTGTTGAGTCACACATGACCACCTCAAAGGAATACGGCTCCTTGGTGTAGTAGATGAACCCATCGAGGCCAACATTTTTCTCTGTTCCACACGCAGCATACGCCTTTAGCTGCTGCACATGTTGGATCTTTCCCCACTCAGAGGAATTGTCTTGTAAGGATATCAGTTTGAGCAAGCTGAGGCGGCAATATATAGTCAATTTGTTTAACTGTGCTTCTCGTAAGTATTCTGGTAGTGTTTCAGCATCGAAATCCTTCCATTCGGCGATTCTGAGTAATGACGAATCTTCGAGTAACTTCAGTCGTGGGCAACTGTAAATGATAATCTTCTGCAAGCTTGGACAATTGCTGATCCTCTCTAGTTTTGGATTGTCAATTGTCTTTAGCTCAACAAGTGAAGGGAAGTTATCTATAGAAACCAAATGTAGGAAATTTCTCAGGTCCAAGAACACTAGTCGACCTGCATGGTGTGCAAGCCCAGGAGGAAGACGCTGCAGTTTACAGTTGTCAATCAAAAGTGCTTCCAGACTAGGCATCGCAGTAACCTGTTGCTCCCAGTCCCACTCTGTCCATCCTAACATGTCCTCAAAACCCAACCTTGTCAACTTGGGAAATGCACCACCGTTATGGCTCAAGGAGAGGAGGAGGTCATGACCAATATACTGGATGCATGGAGCATGCTCCACCCAAAAGTATTCTAGGGAGGGTAGCTGCCCCAATCCATTAGGCAGCTGTTTGCAGCATGCCATACCCTGTAGAACAAGCTGTGTTAAGCACTCAAATCCTGACATTGTCCTAACCCACCGTGGTAAGCCATTTCCAAAGTAACCTCTGATAACAAGTTTTTCTAGGCAACTAGGAGGACAAAGGTTACTCAACACTTCTTCTATTTGTTCTTTCTCCTCCTCCGTGATAGTGTCATCCAACTCCCCGTTATCTTGTAGTATGGAGGCAAATCTCAACGTTAATTCCGTTAGGTGTTGTTTACTGTGAAGTTTTGCTCCAGCAGCCATAGAACCAGAAGATGTATTCTTTATGCCTATTATATCAAGTAGTTCAAGCTTCGACAAAGGCCCTAA
Organism: Zoysia pacifica; assembly: GCA_001602315.1. Taxonomy (NCBI): domain Eukaryota; kingdom Viridiplantae; phylum Streptophyta; class Magnoliopsida; order Poales; family Poaceae; genus Zoysia; species Zoysia pacifica. The sequence goes on from BCLH01000029.1 coordinate 245,784, forward strand.
TTCTTCCAAGCTGCACCATTTACCTGTACCATCCAGATAAAATGGAAATCCTGCCAATATGACCAAATCTTCTAGATATCCAAACCCACGAGGAACTGAGGTTATACTGGTGCCTCCAATGTTGAGTAGCCTTAACTTCCGTAGCTTCAAAACGCTGTTAGGAAGTTGTGTGATGTTTTTGCATCCAAAAAGGTCAATGGCTTGTAAAAATTTTAGATCTCCAATGGCTTGAGGGATCATTGATATGCTTGTGGAAGAAAGACTCAAGAATCTTAAATGTTTGAGGTGGTATATGGAGTCCGGTAGCTCAACAAGATCGACATTGTCTAGGTATAATACTCTTAGGCATGGAAGGTTCTTACATATACTCTTTAACTCTGCAATGGTGCTTTTGAATAACATCAGTGTTCTCAAAGAGACATGTTTTTGCAAAGCATCCCACTCTACTGCCTTGTTTGAGATAGATAGATGACGAAGCTTTGAAACACTAGGAGTGATATTCATATGCTGTCCCTCACTAACAAGTACTCCTTCATCTTTTGTTATGTATTGGGCAAAGGAGCGGATGACATCATGCATAGTGGATTCTGATAGAAAGGTTCCTTTTTTGGGTTCTAAGAGGTTCCTTGAAACTAGTTCTTTGTAGTAATCTAATCCAAGATCTTCTGGTAGCTTTGGGCTCATGTTATCCACATAGCCTTCTGCAACCCAAAGCTGAACAACTTCCGCAGATCTGATTATTATATCTTTAGGGAAAAGTGAACAGAATATAAAACATTGTTTTAAGTGTGAAGGCAATGCTTCATAACTTAAAACGACCGCATTGTGAATATCTTCATTGATTCTTGGTGCTGACCATGCAAAGTGATTGCAGACATTGGTCCATGCACCTTTTGTTCTACTAATTTTGAGCAAGTATCCTCCAAGCACCTTTATTGCTAATGGCAACCCATCACATCTGTTCAAAATCTGCATTCCAATATCCTTCAATCTATCAACTTCGCATTCATCATTTTCACTTGAAACCACCTATTAAACATTAAAAAATGTCGCATGAGAGAGAGAGAGAGAGGGAGAGAGTATCATGTAAACTCATTGCGGATAAGTTTCTAATTTGACAAAACACACTAATTATTCTTTCGCCAAAAGTATCTTTTCATTGGGGTTCAAAGAGAGTTGGGATCAGGGATTACATTACCGTTTGATGCGGTAAACCGGTGGGGACTGGTTTGACTAAAAACCATGAAAACCGGTGAAACGGGTTGAAAACTGCTACAAATTTAAAAATTGAAATTCAGGTGAAACAGCTTGGTTTTTCCGGTTTACCGAGCGATTTCACTAGTTGGCCAAAAGGTTTTACCGGTTTCACTGGTTTTGAATTTTCAAACTTCTAAACCCACTGATTTTTTTAGTTTACCCCTCAATTTTATCAGTTTACGATTAGTTGAATTGGTTTTTTTTTTATGAGTTACCATGACTCCCTGAGTCCCTGTGCCTAGGCTTTCAGTTTGTAATGCGTCTGAATATTGATCGGTCTAGTATGTTCCACATAAACTTGTGGTGTGCGTGACAAAATTATGCAGATTAATGTGTGGCTAGGAAAAAAAATCCGGTATAAAAAAAATATCGGAGGTCAACGATAAATGCGATATTTTAGAAATATCGAAAATTTCGGTGAATTAATTTAAATACTTTAAAAACTAATTGACACAAACTTAAAAGGAATTGCCTCCAATCTATAAAATAACATGGTTGTATATACAAACAAAGTAATTTTCGTTGATTAAAGATACTAAATGATGAAAATTCGGTGATAAAAAAATATCGGACCTCACCGATAAATGCGATATTTCGGATATTTTGGTGAAATTTCGCCGAAATTTTTTTCCTAGAATTGTGTGGTAGGCAGTACTGTATATTGATGAAAAATAGAAGTGCCTATAGAATTTCACTGACCTGCTTCTTCAGTAGAATCCAAGCATCCTCCTCTTGCAGCTTGTCAACTCTGTGGAGATGACGCGCCTTCAACCCGCGGGCAACTTCCTCGTCTCTCGTTGTCACCAAGACTCGACTTCCAGAAGCGCTGCCATTAAGCGGCACCCTAAGCAGATTGTTCCACACTTCGTCGCTCCAGACATCATCCATCACCAGCAAGATCTTCTTCTGCCTAACCAGCTGCTTCAAAGCACTCTCCAGCAGAGCAATGTCTCCGGCGAGCCCGTCGTAGCTGGCCCCAAAGGCAGCTGTAACCCTCTGCATCACGCCAATCCCGTCGACTTCCTTGGTAACACTCAGCCAGATCATCTGGTCGAAGTGTTCGACCACGGCGGCGGTGTTGAACACCATCCTGGCAAGGGTGGTCTTGCCTATCCCGCCGGCGCCGGTGATGACGGCGGCAACAACCACGCTAGGATCGTTTGGTTCGACCCTCTTGACGAGCAGATCGACAAGTTTCTTCGTGTCTTCCTCGATCTTCTCGCCGACAACATCAGACTGGATGATGCTCGACCCGGTCCTTCGACCATTGTTGTGGGACAAAGAAGTGGCGGCGGCTGCGTAGGCGGAGGAAGCCAAGGCGGGGGAGGAGTTGATCTGCTGCACGAGAAACCCAAACCGCGAGCTCCTCTCCGCGATGTCGGACAGCCGCTTGTTGAGCGCCTGGATCTTCTTCCCGATCTCATGCGCGGCGACAGGGTTGCGGAAGCAGAACAGCTTTGGGACGTTCCACTTCTTCCAGCGTCTTGGTGCGCTGGGTCGTTTCAGACCGGCTGCTGGGGCTGTGGGATCCTCTCCGTCCTCCATGATCTGGCAGAGGTCGAGGATGTCGTCGACGTCGTAGACGGCGTCCTTGAGCTCCCGCACCCACCGCTCCACGGCCGCGCTGCGGACGCGCCTCCTCTCGGCGTCGGCGAGGATGCTGCTCAGGTCGCCGAGCGTCGTCTCCAGCTTGGTGATCTCGCCCGGCACGCCGAGGAGCAGCTCCACCTCTTCCTTCGCCATGCCCATCATGATGAACGCTAGCTTGGATACGAACGCGCCCAGCACCGCCGCCATGATCAGCGGATGAATGGGGTAGCAAGAGGAAATGACTGGAGGAGCAGGATTCAGAGAACGTGTGCGTCCACGCTCTATATGCTCCTTCGAGAATGAAGATACTTTCTGTATAGAGAGGGAGGAAGGCTTCACCGGTGGATTCAAAGTCAACTGGCCGGGCAGCACACTGGAGTACCAGTTTCAACTGGTTTGATTGGATAGCAGTTCACACGAAGACCGAGGCTCGACCTGCACGTGCCAGATGAGGACGAAATGGAGACTTGACGTACGGATGTGAGCGCTGGCCAGTAGCAGCTTCTCTCTCCGTATCAGAATAAGTCTCCGTATCAGAATAAGTGTTTATTTACGTTTGATCAAATTTTTATTTAACTAGTAATTTTTATAAATATAAATTATTTTTAATATATATAAAATATATATTATAAAGTATTTTTATAAATAATTTAAAAGTACAAACACTAAGTTTTTAAAGTTAATTAAATTTAGAGTATAAAAATTATTAATTAAAGTTAGATGGTACACTTATTTTGAAAAGTAAGCATGCGGTCTTGCGCTAGCTGTAGCCGCATGGTGCTCTTCTCTCTTCGACGGCATGGGTGGGTCGCCGTTCTTGAATGCATCAGCCTCATACGGCGATGGATATTGAATAAGCCTAGTCACACGCGAGCGGTAAGTGCAGAGTCAACCGATCGAGACAGCACATTGTTAAAAGAAAATGCTTTGGCTACTACCTCTATGCTAAAATAAACGTTGGTTTCGTGTTATTTAGCTTTGATAAATAATTTTTATAAATTTTAGTAATTTTAAAAATTTAGTATTTATATTTTTAAATTTTTTATAAAAAATATTTTTATAATATATATTTTTATATATTTTAAAAATAATTTATATTTATAAAAATTATTAGTCAAAGATGAATTTGATTAAACTACCCTTGTTGAAACGGAAGTAGTACTTCTTTATCCGGGAGTACTTGATCCGATGTCCACATGGGTGCACTGTACATTTGTGCAATTTTTTTAATAAAATAAATAATTAAAATTGAATTTAAAAATCAATGACGATATCAATTAAAAAACTACAAATAAAAGAGTTTTTAAATTTTTAAATATTATTAAATCAAAGTTAAAAAAATTGATTTGATTAAACTTAAAAATATTTATATGTTAAAAAGAGGTAGTATTTTTTTCTTTTTGACGTAGGGAGTGTTATTAAGCTCTCTGACCCAGCGAGCGAGCGAGCTTCGATGCTCCCTCCGTCTCCCCACTCTAGTGTGAGTAGTGCCTTTCCGATCCTCCTCTAGCACCAATTACATTGCGGCGCTCCGGCGTCGCAGGCGGACGTTCTACTCGCGTCGCATTCAACCCCGCCAATCGACCCGCCATTGTACTACTTACTCCGGTCCTGTGGTGCCGAGCCTGCCACCGCCTCCTCATATGCGACATTGGCTGCATGTGAGGGCGACGCGAAGCACGTTGAAGCTACCAACCCTCCACGAACTCGGCGGATCCGTATTGTCTTCACTGGTGGAGAAAATGCAGAGTAATGCAGCATCTGCTATAATAAAAATAGAGAGGACGAATAGTAACATTAATTAACACTATATCGATTCTCTGTTTACTTAGTTACTGTTTACACGTTATTGTAGAAATTTACTGTTCGCAATGTTTTGTAGCATTGAATCTGAAATGTTCATTTTAGATCAGATGGCTATAAAACTATCTAAATATGCAGCTACAGTGATCCTCTAAATTTTCTCTTGGAGAGGATATTGATCCGAAGACCGCTGCTTGGTCTGCGCGAGGCCATTTTTTTATATAATTTGTATTTGCATTAAAAGCTAAAGAAATCATACAACACGAACTACAAAGATACAGTAAAGAGAATTTTACTCTCTCTGTTTCAAATTATAAATAATTTTTTTTTAAATTATAAATTATAAATCATCTTTACTTTTTAATACACTTTTTTTTCAATATTTTGCTATCTCTATTTTTTTTCAACATATCTCATATTTTTCACTTTTTTAATTTTCATGCCTCTCTAGAACGCCTTATAATAATAATAATAATGAGACGGAAGGAGTAACGTTAACATTGAGCGCGTTAACAGCCGGGTGCGGAAAAAAATTCACTGCAGACCAGCTGCAGGACGTCCTCGATTGCGGACGCGTGGAGAGCCGCAGAAATCGAACGCGAACGGTCGTCTGGCGCAGCCGCGGCTCCATCTCAAAGCGCGCCAGACAGGCAGACAGCCTGCGCTTGGCGAGCAGTCGGTCTTCCTCTGGCTGGACGTGGAGATCCTGGACGGTGTCTGTGGCTCGATTCTTGAACTAATTTTTTTCACCCCGTTTCTGCCTTTAGGGTCAATTGAAATCCTTTTGTATGGATGGCTGTAACAAAAACTACAGATTTTCTTATATCATTAAACTGATTGAAAGGACATGACTATATGACTTTAGCTATTACAAACTCAAATTTGACTAGTATTTTCTCACGAACATATGTATGAATTTATTCAAATTCATCTATGTACCGTTGTTCGAATCAGGTTCAATGACGTAAAAGAAAAATATCAAAAAATTACACCGTTTGTATACTATCAACTTTTCACGTGCCTGACTTAACAACAAAGTAACAATCAATTGGCACCAGTAATGGAAACGGGATGGAAAACTAAGTTCAATGGTGAATAAGGTAAACTCAATTTTTTACAGCGAATGAGAAAAAAAAAAGTATAGCTTTTGATGGTAAATAAAAAATTCCTCAAATATCTGCCTCCAATAAAGCCAGCCACCTTTCAGTAGACACCAAAACAAAAAACTGATTAATAGCAAATCGCACATAAAAATAGGTGATCCGAAATCGATCTAGCATAAACAGAATTCACACTGCAGGTTTCTTGAGCCTGCATGCTGAGAAATTCGTAATCCCAGGCTAAGCAGGGAGCCACCAGAACAGTCATCTCTGGTACACGAATTATAGGGCAGAAATCAGAAATGTGCATGACTAGGATCGTCAAATCTCTTCACATGAGAAGACGTGTTAAGATACATGCGTTCCTATAAAAGGTTTCTGCTCTACCATCAGATATTCCTCCACTCATCAGCCCGACAACCACTCCAGTCAGTGCCAAGTGGTAGCAGAATGGTCCTGCAACCAAGGCAATGGAAACAAGTCTGATGACATGAGATCACAAAACTTTGCAATGTTAATGATACAAAATACAGTTTTCTCGTGCCATTTTGCAGCTGGCGGCCTGTATCCTCTACAAAAATCAGCTGTCCCTAAAAGGGCAGCCCAGAGCACGGGTCTGGGGCATGTTCCATGAAAGATGAGAGTAAACATGATATATAAGTGTGCCTCATGGTGTTATTATTGTGGGCCAGATTATGTTCCATATGCAGCACACAGAAAGGCACACTATGAAGAGAATAAACTGTGATGCAATGCTACATGCCAAAGTGATCATCAAACATTTATAGCAACCACACACAGCAACTAGGCTATATTGCATATTTATGTCAAACTTGATACCAAAAATCAAGAACCAAAATACTTACATATTGTTACCTATTTCTTCGAAAGTCTATCTGCTGGGTGGTGGTACTTAGCAGTTCATCTGAGACCTACAGTAGCCATGCTTCATGTAGTTAGAACATTCATTTTCACCCGGCCTTTCAGGACAATCATGTACATAGTCAGTCCCATCATCAATTTCTCCCTGAAACAAACACAAGGACCACAGTTTACATACCAGAAAGAAGACTGAGCATGCATTTTACTTAAAATTAAAGCGCAAAAAGAATTAAAAATAATAATTCTACATCAGGTAGCTATACAGAAATAAGCTATGGTATTCTTTACATAATCAAATAGCTCATGAAACGACATGCACCTTCTATTTTCACTATCAATGATAATCTATTCATCAGAAATACTGCATGTGGAAGCCAATTAAGAACACTGGAACACCAAAGGTAACGTGAAAAGGTGCATTTAGTTATTCACTAATAGCGATAGGTACAAAAAAAAAGATACTTATGATTGAATCATTTGAGAAATGAGTGCATACCTCTTTGCTTGAACCCCTATGTTTGGGATGATAAAATTCACATTCAGATCCAAATTGGCATGTTCCGGTTTTCATGTAAAATGGGCATTCTGGCATGCAAGCAACTCTGTTTTTTGGGTGATGAAATTTGCATGCTGATAGGAATTTACATTTTCCAAATTGCATATAGTACCGGCACTCTGGTTGATCAGGTCTCTCTGGATAATTCTGTTGCTGGTTCATATGGTCTTGTAGTGTGGTTTTGGTTTCTAGATGGAGTTCTTTAGCATCAACCAGTCTTTTTGGAATGACTGGCCCCTGTATGCTTGGAGTTAAATCCTTTGGGTGATGAAATTTACATTCTGCCCTGAACTTACAGGCTCCAGTTTTCATATAGAAGGGGCATTCTGGTTCACCAGGTCTATCAGGATAAACCATCAGTTTTGCTAGCGATGGACCTTTCTGATGGTACTTCCTTGCAGAATCATCAGTTGGATGATAATACTGGCATGAAGATGCAAACTTACAGTTACCATATTTCAAAAGGAAAGTGCATTCCTGTCTATCACGCCTTTCAGTGTAGTCCAAATGAAGTTCCTGCTTGCGCAAAGGGCCACCAGAAAAATTGGCTGAACAGCAACCATCAGAATCATCTGAAGCAGATGACCAATCAGGATCCTGTTTCAAACAGATGTGACAAGTAAATGATCAAAGACACATAAGTAATAACAAGAGTACAAGGTGGCGTAAAAAATTGCAACAGAGATAAATGGTAAATCTGGTTCACCAGAATTTGGTTTATGGATGTCTAATGCAGACCATATCAAAATGGAAAAATCTTGGTGTGCACGTGTGTTTGACTAGGTGCATGTACTGTCTGTCATAATTTCTTCCTCTTAAATGAAATGACACAGAGATCTCCTGCCCCTTTTTACCCCTGTCCTCCCTCCCTCCTGTTTCTCAGGAACATCCTATCCACACATATCCTACTGTTCTTCCTCTTAAATGAAATGACACAGAGATCTCCTGCACTTTTTTAACCCTCTGTCCTCCCTCCCTCCCTCCTGTTTCTCAGGAACATCCTATCCACACATATCCTACTGCTCTTCCTCTTAAATGAAGTGACAGAGAGATCTCCTGCACTTTTTTACCCCTCTGTCTTCCCTCCCTCCCTCCTCTTTCTAAGGAACATCCTATCCACACATATCCTATTGTTCTCTTCCCGCTGCAGCTTCTGTTCTCTTTCTGCCCCAGCCAAGTTTAGTGAAGTTATCAAATCCCTTCCCAAAAAGCCCAGTCCGTATAACATCATGAGGCAACTCTTTACTAAGTCTACACAATAACAAGATCAAATTTAATTACTAGCTTAGTTTAATATATGGAATGGCTACATAAAGATAGTTAAGATACTTTCACAGTTTCACTGCAGACTGTTTAGATACAGCACTTCTACAAGTGAAAAGAATGGCAGAAAAAAAGTACATTACACGCTAGCCTGATGACAAAATTAAAGAGCTTTTTAATCCTGCACTCATGTAACTGACATACTTATATCATCAGACTAAACAAATATGGAAAGATCTGGACGATGAGCATTTTCTTATAAATCACCACCAACAGAAGTATCTATGAGCAGTTGCTGCAGTTCAGCTTAGATTTCTATTACCTCATGTGGCTTGGTTTTGAGTCGATAACATTAGAAAGGAACTGAGACAAAATAAAATGCATATCAAAATTTCAATGCATACAAAAAAAAAAACATTTGGCAATATCCAAAGTATATGTGATATCAGAAACAAATGTAGAAAATCCTTTCAAAAACATGCAGCCATATTTCAATACATGGAGGTACATATTAATGTCTATAGTATCTCCACATATACCTTTTTCGCCTTCGTTTCCTTTGCTTCTGAATCAGGAGACACGATTTGCGGAGGTAAAAGCATTTGAAGTAGATTCGGAGGAAGAATCCCTGAGCTAGATGATATGCAATCATCTTCAGAAGATTTCTTCAATTGCGGTGAAGAAGATATCTTGGAATGCGGTGAAGATGGCAAATTAGTATCATCCCATCCTGTCAGTTTGTAGATCTGAACATCAAGCACATGCTCAGGATGGTTAAAACAACATCTTTTCCCATATCTGCAAGTAGCATTACGCATGTAATACGTGCAATTCCTTGCATTCTGAAAAATCAAAAAGTTTCAAAGATTAAGTCATCAGCAGCTTTTAATGCAAAGCATAAGTTCGCCAACTAACTCAGTTCGATAATTAGAGAAAGAGATATAAAGCATACTTCTCGGATGGGGAGACCAACACGGTTCAATTGAAGAATTTGTGCAGTTTCATGATTTCTTTGTTCAGAGGAGAAACTTGGAACTTCTGGCATTGCTTTGAGCTGCAGCGATGATAAACATTTCCGTATGAATTGAAAAAAAAGAAAAAGAAAATTGTACCATTAACAATAAAGATCAGCAAATGAAAACAATGCAAACTGGTATAACCCAGCTTCCTAATTTACATGTCACTTCACTGCAAATACAGCACGTTTGACTGAAATCATTATGTCATGCCCTTGAAATTTAGATAAAGAAAAAAGCATGCTAAGAGAATATGCATGAACATATGCAGCATTGCCATACATCAAGAGATGTTTATTATACTGGCCAGATGTCATAATACCTACTAGATGAATGATGGCACTGAAAAGAACAAAAACACTTTCTTGCCAAAAATAATTGAAAAAAGTGAAAAAAAAAACTAAAGGAAAAGAAGAGGTGCCAAATTTACCTGTGGAGGATGATTTAAGTACCACGATAACCCATATGAGCAGCTCCCGGTTGACATGTAAGCACGACAGTTTGGTCTACCAGGCCTCTGTGGGTACCCTACACAGAACCTAATCTTCTCCCTCCTCACCTCTTGATCTGCAGCATTATCATCCATGGTTTTTCCACATTGATCACTGGTGCACTGCTCCACCACCTTATCCTGATCTCGTATAGAAATTCTATCCTCACCTTCCATTTTAACAGCCAAGCCCTCATTTTCTTGAGACTCCACAGCACTGTTACCCTTCATTGCATATTGTTTGTCAGCAAGATCACCTTGGTCCACCACTTTCTCCTCATCTGCAGTGCCCTTGGTTGCTCTTGATTCATCACCACCATATTGCTCAACTGGCTTCTCTTGAGCGTCTATAGCAATTGCATCCACAGTTCCAACCCTTACGAAAATGGCAACATCTTGCTCTACCACCTCTTGATCATGTGCAGCACTAACATCTGTAGTTATTCTCGATTGATCTTGTAAAGAAACAACATCTTCACCCTGCTCTGACACCACCTCCACCTCCACTTCTCCCTTCTCCTGTGATCCCACAGTATCGTCATTCTTTGCTGAACCCAGTATGTCAATGGCACATTCTTCCACCATCACCTTCTCCTTTTCTTCCACAAAGTACCCATCTTTAACTGTATTCAATTCATCAAATGCACTGATGTTACTCTGATCTTCCACTGTAGCAGCAAAACACTCGGTTATCCCTTCTTGGTCCAGCACCGTCACCTCATGATCTTGAACCATGCTATCACCCAAGGATACTCCAGGCTCATCACTCGTGCACATCTCCAACACAATTTGCTGATAATGTATAGAAATGATATCCTCACCTTCCCCCTCCACCACCATGTTGCTCTTCGCTTGCAACCCCTCAGTAACAATATTTTCAGCTGCCCCCAGTATGCCAAATTCACCTTCCTGGTCCAGCGCCTCCTCCTTTTCCACAATGTTGCCATTCTTGACTGCACTCAATTCGTCACTAGTGCATTGCATGATGGAAGCTTTGTTACTACAATCTTCTACCACAGCATAAAAGTACTCGGTTATCCCTTCTTGCTCCACAGACAACTCTTGATCTTGGACAGTGCCATCACCCATGGCTACTTCCAACACATCACTTGTGCACTGCTCCACAACGTCCACCTTTTGCACTTCACCCTGATCTTCCACCAACACGTCCTCGTTTTGCAATCTAACAACAATGCCATCCTTGGCTGCACCTTCTATGCCAATAGCACCTTCTTGCTCTACTGTCTTGTCCTTATATTCCACAACATTGTCATCGTTAAATTCATCACTGTAGTGTTGCTCCAGTGCAAGGTTGTCACTCTGATCTTCCACTTTTTCTTCCACTGCGCTGTCGTCCTTGATTGCTGTTGGTGAATCACCAGTACATTTGTCTGCATCGTTGTTTTTACTCTGATCTTCCACAGCAGTGTAACACTTGATTGCCCCTTCTTGCTCCATCACTTCCTGATCTTCCATGGCTGCTCCCAATTCCACGCTCACGTGCTGCTCCCCCTCCTTATCCAGCTCTTTCGTAGAGTAAACGTTCCTGTTTCCAGAGCACCCATCAGCAACGTCTTCCTTCTCCTGACTTTCCTCCTCCATCGGTACCAGCACTAATAGCTTATCTCCCACACCGACGTCATGCCCAATCACCTGATCCTCCCCATCCGCCTTGGTGCCTTGTTCCCCCAGCCCCTCCTCCAGCCGCTTCTGGAGATCAACCATCGTATGCAGGTGAACATTTCCGGCCGAGGCGTCGAAGGTGGGGGAGCCGTCGGCGGAGGGATTCGGACCCTGGTGGAGCAGAAGGCCGAGGCCCAAGTTTGGGGCCACAGGCGGCTGCGGCTCCAGGGGCTTAGGGCCGGACGGGGACGCGGATCGGCCGATCGTGGCCGAGAACGAGGACGGGAGGCGGATGGAGGCTAGCAGCCTCCTTCCGAAGCCACCAGCGGCGGCGGCTGGCTTGGCATTGGAGGGGCTCGAAGCCCTCGACGAGGAAGGTTGCGGAGCGGTCTCAGCTCCATCATCGGCGTCCCGAAACTCATTCTCGCCCTCCACGCCGGCCATGGTGGCGACGGCGGCCTGGGACGGCGGCGGGGAGCAGGAAGAGGCGGCGGGGAGTCGGGGACGAAAACCCTAGTGCTAGCGGCTAGTGCAAAACCCTCTCGTGAGGCGGAGGTGCAATCGCCCCAACCACACCCACACCCTCCCTGCTCTCCCACCCACCTTTCCGCTCTTGTACGAGGCTAGTACTATCACTGTAGAGGCTATTAGCAATGGACCACTGTGCTAGGGTGCTGTTGCGCCTTGAGCGGAGGGTTGTCTGGGCCTCGTGGTCTCGTATAACGTGGATATAGATGTCTAAATGCGTCGGGCTCATCGGGTGAGCACAAAGCACGAAAAAAAAAGCACGGCCTATTATTATTCGGGTCCGTGCCGGCTCGGCAGGCAGCTCGAGCTGTGTTTGGGCCGAGCCCTCAGCCCACCGGGCGGCACGGCACAGCTCGTTAATAGCCGCCGCCTCGTGCACCCTGGCTCTCCGCGTCTCACTCGCCACCTCGTCTCGCGGCCGCCTCGCCGCGTGGTCTCCCAAACGACGGCCGCGCAGGCGAGCAGTCGCCTCCTCGACGCGTCGTCTCCCTGCCGCCTCCGGCTGCCGGCTCCCGCCCGCGCAGCATCGTCTCCCAGCGACGGCGGCTATGTGCGGCGCGACGGCGTCCATGCGGTGCGGCGGCAGCGCGGTGCGGCTGGGGCCAGGCGCGACGGCGCCGGCTACTATGCGCAGCGTGGCGCGTGCGAGCCCTAGCAGGCCGCCGTGCTTATCGGGCCGGCCCGACATGGTTAAGCAATTCCGTGCCGAGATGTGGGCTGAGCCCATGGGCCAGCACGGCACGGCCCGATTACAGAGTGGGTCATGCCGGCCCAAAATTAAACGTGCCAGGCCATTTCGGTTATGGATCGGACCATGCCACATCTATAATCGTAGATGTCAGCGGCTCGACGCAAACGAGCAAGGCTGCCCATTCGTGGGTCCTGGGTCACCAAGGCGTTGCCCCGGCCCCCAGCTGCAGCAGTTGCCGCATGGAGTAGTGAGAACAACAGAAATGTCTGGCCTGAATCATTTGAATTCAACTAATTTTTTAATTCAAATAATCCAGGAACAGTTGCTTTTTTTCATCTCAAAAAACTGATTTTTATTCACACGGAAATTCAACTTGATTGTGGGGATCTGATTTAGAGATGGAAAAGAAATAGGAACATGTTACATGCTGGCTGCTGTTTTTTAGATTAATTTGATAAATGTCATTAATTTTTTTGAAATTTAAGATATGCCATTCGAACACAACAGTGACTTAAAAAATTGTAATACCATATATCTAAATGACCTTTTTTTATGCCTGTCGACTGCTACTAGCACGGCATGGATGATGCATGACCTAGAAGATAAGCTTTTGTTAAGTTTGATAATTTTAACTAATTGTTTGAGTCTATAATATAACAACATTAGCATCTGCAATAGCAGCAATAATAACAGCAATAACAAAATATTTTGTCCCAAATAAAATATAGTTTAGATATGAAACCCTAATAGAGATATACGCAAAATTTCTATAGCATGTAGTTACAAAATAAAATTTGTTGTCCTTACAGATCCACATTTGTTGTAACATTTTAAAGGGTTAAAATTCAAGTTTTATGATAAGCAAAATGGAGATATGATTTTTTTTTTAAAAAAAAAGAGTACATAGACACCCACCTACTACATGCCTGAACACTTGCTCTTATAAATGCAAGCATATGCAGTGTACACCTCTCTATGTTTACTGTGCGTTGGCATGCCAACTTTTTCATTGGTTCATCAAATATTGGTATCAATCCAAATAATAACCAACTTTTGTGAGCAAACCAATTGTTGGAAAGGTATGTGTTGTTAAGAAACCAAACACACTCTTTAGGGGCCCTTTGGAATGGAGGAATTATGTAAGAATTTTGGATGATTCTATTCCTATGGAATTTTTTCTTACAGACACCCTTTGGAACATAGAAAAAGCAAAGGAAAAATAGTTTCATAAGATTGATTTTTTTTAGTTCAATTTTAAAGGAATCTTATCAAAAGGTCAAACCTCTTGTAAATTTTCTATGGAATGAAGAAACACATCAACTCAAATTCTATGGTTTTCCCATTCCAACAATATTCTTAAGCTTCCTTTGGATTGAATTTTTTTCTATTTTTGTATTTTTTCTATAAAATTAAACTAGTTTTTGTGAAATTCTTGCGTTTCAAAAGAGCCTTTACCATTTCTCTTATAATATAAATGTTTGCAGACGTCGTTTATCCCATCTATTTTGGTACGATCTTTTTTATCTCTTATTTTTAATGTCACTTTTTTTATCTGTTAGTTTCGTATCAAGTTATCTCCAAACTACTGTCAATTCTTCTACCTTCTCTTCACGTCTCTGATTTTATCCACATCCGATACAAGCTAAAAATCCTTTTACCACCGCTGCCGCGCCCAGCCACCCCGCCGCCTCTCCGGCCCACCTCCACGCCTAGCCCCCGTTGCACTGGCGGACGCCGCCCCGTCCACACACTGGTCTTCAATTATCCCTGTTATCTTACAATACAGGTAAGATGCTCTCTTGTGCTCTATTTGATGATATTTTATGTCACGTTATCTTACAATACAGTTATCTTATTATATTACCAGTAGTTTACGTATCTAGAGATCTTTTATACTGGTTTTGAATAATTCTTTAATAAAAATCCATATATTCTTGAATTATTCCTGTTATTTTACTGGTATTGTATTGATTTTATGTCACGTTATATTTTTTTATCGAAATAAGCATATACTCCTTCCATTTTTTAATTATCGTCAACGTTGACTTTTAATTTCAACTTTAACCATTCGTCTTATTAAAAAATTTAATAAATATTATATATTTTGTTATAATTTAATTTATCATTAGAGATAAGAATTACAAGTTAAAATTTTTCATATTTAAACTAATTTTTTAAATAAAGTAAATAGTCAAAGTTGAATTTAAAAATCAACCGTGACGTCAATTTAAAAACAAAGTATCATTTCTTTTCAAATATAAATTGAATTGTATTGCCTTAACCGTGATGTAGCACGGTTATCGGTGCTAGCGTCATCACGGGTGTCGGTGTAGTGTTCAAAAAGATTCTTAACCGTGGTTAATCCGCGAGACCAACAGAAGCCTGCCTGTGTTTCATGGCGATCAAGACGGGCTCACGGGCAACGCGACCAACCGTGACACTAGCCAAGTTCAACTACCCTCGCCTCGACACAGCGACTCCGCATCCTCGAAATATCCTGCAGGTGCCGCACCAAGATCCAAGAAACTCGCGCGCGAGGCGGACCCACGGACGGACAGCGAGAGGCGCCATGAACGTGGAGGAGGAGGTCGGGAAGCTCAAGGAGGAGATCCAGAGGCTTGGCCAGCAGCAGCCCGA
Organism: Zoysia pacifica; assembly: GCA_001602315.1. Taxonomy (NCBI): domain Eukaryota; kingdom Viridiplantae; phylum Streptophyta; class Magnoliopsida; order Poales; family Poaceae; genus Zoysia; species Zoysia pacifica. Next base: position 261,220 of record BCLH01000029.1, read on the forward strand.
CGGCTCATACAAGGTGCCCCTCTCCTCCTCCTCTCCAACCTGCCGTCATCTGAAACCGCAGATCTGAGGCATCCGATCCGCTCCACTGCATTGTCACGTCTATCGGGTCCTCTGAGCCAGAAGACAGCGATTTCCTCATATGTTGTCCCTGAGAATGCATCTCGATTCGCAATTTGTAATCATGTGATGGTAAAGTGCACCAAATTTCTGCATCTCAATTTGCAGGGTGTTCATGACAGATGAAGGCGTTATCCCTTTCAGTAGATCGTATGGTGTCGCTGATGTGCCCAGCTGGTTGTTCGAAAATGATGTCTAGTGCAGATCCCTAAATCTGCCTACCTCTGACAGTTACTTTGATGGGTTGATCTAACCTGTTGCAAAACCGAACCGAATCAATCAACACGACCGACACAAAACCATTCCTCTATGTTTAATTTTGGAGAGTAGAGTTTAATATTTCATTCAGATTTTGTTGGGACTAGCATGTTGTCAGTTCAACGATTTTCTTTGTACCCAATGATGGAGTAGAAATTCTGTGGCACCGGGTCTTAATATTAGTTTACATGGTAACATGGATGGTTAATATGAGTATTGATAGTTAATGTTGAGACCCGGTGCTTTGTAGCACCGGTGCCACATAATTTTTTTCCCCAATGATATAGGTGGATGGATGCAGAAAATTTAGGAAGCCTCAGTAGATGGCACTGCCGTTCACAGTGTTGTTATCGTAGTAGGTGTATGTTGGTTGCACATTATATGATGATGTTCACTGATTGTGCACAGAAATGGAGTTCTTTAGATTCCTGTAATATTTCCCCCTGACAACTGTCAACTGTAGAATTTTGATCAAGAGTACTTAACAAATTCATAATGTTGTTTACTTATGTTACTTTTATGAGACGTGTTACAGTGATTGAAAGGTAGAGGTACCTCTTCCTCACCAATTAATCTCAATCATCGATTTTTAAAAAATGGTACAGGGCTCATCATTTTTTTGTACCGGTCCACCATTTTAGTACTTTTGACTAGGTACTTCTTTATTTTTAACTATCGAATCTGATTAAATGAACGGCTAGGGTTAAATCTAAGTATTGTAACATCTTTCTACTTTCATGTTTTGCTTTTCTTAACGTGAACTAAGTGTACTATGTGTTAATGTATTTAACCTTTTAATATTATTTTGTATTATTTCAGAGCTTTTGTTTCTTCGTTAATCATGTCAAGATCTAAAAGTGCATCCGGCAGCTCAGAAGGGCTTGTCACCACGATATCTCCCTCGACCCATTTAGTTGAAAGCTTCAGTTTTACAGAATTGTTGTGTTTTGCAGGTCACGTTTGGTGTCCTCTTCAACGATGACCGGTGCGCAAACATATTTGAGGCACTAGTTGGCACCTTGAGGGCCGCGAAGAAGAGAAAAATTGTCACCTATGATGGTGAGCTGCTTCTGCAGGGTGTTCATGACAACGTGGAGATAACCCTCTTGCCTCCTCCTCCCACCGTTGCTGCTGCTTGAAGTCCTCAGCCAGCCACACCAAGTCCGTGATATCTGTCATTGATATGCTTGTAATCTGATCTGTTATGCCTGTATTCTCATAAGCCATTTGGTTTTCGCCAAAGACACTATCGTGTAAAGCTCCTACTATTGTGTGGTGTGTGAATTGTGATACTTCAAAAATTGTCTTTCCCCAATATGTTTGTACGTTTGAAAGGTTTTGGAGGAAGAAAGTAGTAGGAGTAGTACTTCCCGGCATGAGATTGGAGGAAGAAAGTACGAAACTGTCTATGAAAATACAAGGTTTAATAGATAAGGAGAGAACAATTTAAAAGTACTGAGTAGATTTTAGATCTCTTTTTTTTTTTTACATTAGATCTAATCAAATAAATGATTATTGTCAACTTCAAACACTGTAACAAATCTTAGAACTTACATTCAGTTGCTGGTTTACATCATCAGATTCAAACACTCTTTGCGATAATTATGCTGTCCATCCAAGTTTTTTCTTTACAGTTTCGCATATTTCCTGAGACCATCTCCGGCGTTCTTGCGGTCTTCCGGCAACGGCAGGTTACACAGCAGCGTGACCCTGGATTCGGCGATCTGAAGACCCTTCTCTTGGGTGGACGGGTCCATCTTCCACAGCTTGACCTCCCACACCTTCAGGAAAAAGTTCAGCGCACAAACTGTTGCTGTCAGTGCTAAATCTTTAGTCCTAAAATAAGTTTATGTTTGACTTCCGTGCCATCCACTTTTAACTAATAATTTTTATAATTTTGATCAGCTTTAAAAATATAAAACATACTTTTAAATTTATAAAAAATATCTTCAATATATATTATTAAATTTAATTTAATTTATAGAAATTTTTAGTCAGAGATAAAATTGATCAAAGCTAGATGTAGACCGTGGATAGAGACAGGAGTACTGGTACTGGGTCACATGGAGTACTGTACTATGCTGATGAGATGCAACGCCGCTGACAGAGACGGTTTACAACTATAGTACGCATATTCATTCTAAGTCTGCTTCAAGACCTCTTCAACAGTTAAATTAATTTTCCAAAATTAATTATGTAATCCTTCGTCCTTAAATTTTTGTTATTTTGACTTTTAAATTTCATATTTGACTCTCTATTTTATTAAAAAAATTGTTCTCCTAAATGAAAGCTATATGTTCTTTTAAGGTGCCGTTTGTATATCAGAAAATAGAAGATAAGATTAAAATTGAGAAATAGATAAAGATTAAAATTTAATAAGACTGGAAAATGAAGAATCTAGGTCTTTATCTTCGTATCTCAATCCTCATCCCAACCTCCATTTCCGGGTATTCAACCGCCACCATAAATGGAAGCTAAAATCTCTAGTAGTATGAGTGTAGCAATGGCACGGCAACCGAATCTCTTCGTGGAAAGTAAGACGAAGAAGTACTATTGTACTATAGATAAGGTCCATCGGATTAAATTAACTAAGATCAGAGATCAAGAAACAGCAACTTGCGATGGAAAACTGGGCCACGTTGGTGAGTCAAATAACGATCCCCGTGCGCTCTAAGGGACGGATATAGAGATGGTGAACGGACCTGGGTGGACCGGCCGATGTGGATGGGGACGGCCTGCGCGAGGACGGTGTCGCCTTCGGCGGCGCTGCGGAAGTGGTTGATGCTGAGCTGCATGCCCGCGACGCGGCGGAAGCCCGACGCCATGTGCGCGCCCATGCTCGCGAGCGCCTCCGCCACCAGCGCCGACACGCCGCCGTGTAGCACCTTGAACGGCTGCACGCGGCGGTCACGGGCACCATATCAATATAGCAGCGTCAGCGACGAATCCAGCCGGCGAAGGCGTGCGTTTGTGATGGCAGCCATGAAGAAAGAATTGACAGACCTGGCAGCAGGTGGGCGTGACGAGGAGGCAGCCGGTGAGCCGCGACGGGGAGAGCTCCTCCATCTGGAACCCCAGCGCGTGCAGCGGCGCGTCCAGCTCCTCCATGTTGACGCCGCTCGTGTTCTCCGGCGCCGTGGAATCCATGGCTGGCGACAGCGTGGGGTGGTTGGGCTGGGAGAGTTGTGCGCGGAATGTCAATCGGGAAGGACCCGGGAGTAAACGCTGACAGGCAAGAGATGGGAACAGGACATGGAAGGAACGCGTGGAACCGTCCGTTTCTTGGTGGTGGCTGGACACCACCGGCACCAACCCAACCGTGTGAGGGCATGTACAACGGGCGGCGATTCCTCGTCTGTTTGCTGAGTAATTTTGCAAGGAAACCCTCCTTTACCTCGCAGACGGCTTCCCCGTCCTCGCGACGGCTAGACTCGCGTTGTGGGATGGCCTCGTCTTCTCCGGCGTCGACTGGGATCCGGCGTGTGGCTCGGTGGCTGCCCGCGAAATCGGTTCCTTCCCGCGAAATCTTCACTCCTGCGAATCCCTTCCCATCCCTTCCCCAGCTCTTCGACTACTCACCGAGTTCTCTTCGTCCGCCTCGTCCCCGAGATGGCGGCCAAGAAGGGCAGCGGTCTCCGCGGCCGCGAGTGGAGGGCGCGGCATCGGCGGCTCGGCCCCAGGCCTAGGTCGCGGCGGCAGCGGCTTGGC
>BCLH01000029.1:269608-307748 GCA_001602315.1 Zoysia pacifica
TAACTTAGTAACAATGTTCCATGTGGATACAAAGTGTGGTAGATTCGAAAAAGCTCGTATGTTAGATTTGCGAGAGATGTTTGTTGAGAGATTTTATCCGTCAAGTTTGTAAAATATGATAACTTTGAATGTATTTTTTATGTACATATAGTTTAACTTATCTATTATGTGTATATAAAAAAAACTATACTTTTTAAAGAGTAGAGATAGAGATTAGTTTTATCATAAGAGATACTTTCATCATAACTAATTTGTTTTTATATCTTAAGTTTTTTTAATAAAATGAATGATCAAATATGGTATCTAGAAATTAAAAGTTTAAAAAATTTAATGGCGAATTTAGTACTGCAGTAATCAACAAGACATATATGAGAAGAATATGTAATTTGTAGGAGTACTAAGCAGTCATCAGAAAGCAAATGGAGGGAGAACTTTCTTGGATGGAGCTAGTTTACATACTGTACATTACATCACAGATTAATAAAAGAATGGAAACAATCTTCGCTCTGGTTGTCTCGTCAACCTTGAACGAAGTACAGATAAATCGATTAACGAGCCAGATAATTTTGCAGATCGTTGTTTTTCCACTTCTTTGAATATTTACAGATTTACACTTGGGCGCATGCTTCACTCGAACGATCCGATTGCCCCTCTATTCTCCATCTACATAGCATTGGCTTCTCTTTCAATCCTAGCTTTGCCTTTGCCGCAGTGGGCACCACGGGAGCAGGTCCATGGCATCCTGACCGAGAACAATGCCTTTCTTGGAAATCTAGTGCAGTGCGTACACCGGCCATGACGGCGGCGGTGCACTGGGTGCGTCGGTGGCAGATGCAGCGGCATTGGTGTCTTCCATTGTGGAAGAAATGCTGCGGGCGGCTGGCCCTAGCCGGCGCGAGCTCCTGCGTGCTCTGGACCCGCCGCATCGGCGCCGGATCTGGATACGCACGGCACCGCTGCAATTGTGCGCGAGCGGCGAGCACCGGCTCGCTCTGCACGCGCCGAATCAACGTTTTCAGGAGCCCGTGGAGACGAACACCGGGAACGCCGCCGCCGCTGCTGGAGGCGGTGGAGACGAACACGCGGAAGGCCGCGTTCGGCCGTTTGGCGCGGAGGCGGTCGTACTCGTCGATCATGTACGCCAGCTCCTCGTCGCAGGTGACCGACACGAGGACGGCCTCGTCGTCGGCGAGACGGTGCCTAATCGCGCGCACCTCCGCGCCGCCAGCCATCTCGGAAGACAGCCTCACCGCCAGGCTGCGGAATGTCGCCGCGCGCGGCACGGCGAGGGCGCGCGTCTCGCCGCCCACGTACCTGGCCTGGCCGCCGGGGCCGCAGGGAATGAGGCGGCCGCCGTGGCTGCACGTTAGGTTGACGCGCACCTCAACGCCCCCGGCCGGGACGCACGGCGCCGCTGGCGCCCTGTTTATCCCGTGGTCGAGCGGTTTGGGGGGGGTGGCGTGGCGATCGAGAAGGTGTTCGTTTGGTTTTTTAGGGGAGGGCGAGCGGTGCTAGATACCCGCAGATTAACGCGTCGAGGGAATCACGCAGGTAATTTTTTTCTTTGAAATATTTCCTCAGGTTTTAAAAAATTCATTGTTAACTTCAAATATCATTTAAAAAAATCATCTTATTAAAAAAATAAAAATTAAATATTTTGTTATAATTTAATTTTTTGCATTTAAGTTAACTGACAAACCACTAATAATTTTAGATTTGTATAATTTTTAAATAGCATAAATAATTAAAAATAATGTTAGAAGTTAATGGTGCTAATATTTTAAAGCCGAAGAGAGTAAAAAACATAATACGCTGAAATATTGGGATGAGTGGGAAGCACGGCCTAAGTAATGTAGTTTGTGGGTTGAAAATTCTATCTAGTAATGCGAATATAGCCGCATAAACATTAATAGCTCGGTTAGAACCTAGAATTTTCACATAAATCGTAGAGACATTTTAGAGAAATTAGTTCAATTAAATAGAAAAAACACAAGAAATATAAATTTTTCCTCTATTCTAAAGTAAGTCTAAACAGGTAATTTGTGTTTTTACCATTGTAGATGGCCTTGGAATTCTAACCCTTGTTTCGTCTCATAACAAAATGTTCCTGGCGCAGTCCCTGGCTTGAGCTTCAGCTCCGGCGAGTCTCTCCGTTGAAGTTGTGGAAGTGAAACCGAAGTTCCAGATGATGTATCGTTGCAGAGGCCAGAAGCCGCTTTCTCCACAGGGCCGAACGGCCCATGTTGCGACAGCCTGGCTCGCCCATCAGAGTATCAGACCATGCACTACTACGGTCCGTCGGCCCGAAGCCCGTCGCGCGGCGAGGCAGACCGCAAGAGTCGCCCGCGCTCGCGAACCTTTCCTCCGTGTTTAAAATCCACTTGGTCAACCCACACTCACATTCAAAAGAGAGGAAAACAAACCACACTCACATGGCAATGCCCTTCTTCTCCTTCCTTCCTTCGCTTCCTCTTCTCCCGAAGTCCCAATAAAATCCTGCCCGCCCCCGCCGGCCACGCCTCAGCCATGCCCGCAAGAGCCCAGGCTTCCCAGCGCACACTCGCAGTCGCAGGAGCCAGGAGCTCAAGATGTCGGGGCCTCTCCTTGCGACGCGCTCGCGCGTCTCGCTCCTCATCTTCCTTCTCTGCTGCCGCCGCCTCGCCTCCTGGTCTTGCGCGCTTCCGCAGTGCACCGACGGAAGTAAGCAGCTAGCTACACAACTCTTCTCCGGTTTCTCCCTTCCTCGGTCCCTGTTGAGCTGGGTGGCCCGTGCCCTAGTTTCACCGTTTTCTGCTTGCTTGCAGGGCCACCGGTGGCGCTGAACGCGACGCTGGATTTCTGCTCCGCCTATAGCCGTGGCAGCAGCAGCTGCTGCGAAGTCGCCACGGACGCCGCGCTGCGAAAGCGGTTCGCGTCCATGGGCGTCAAGGACGCCGCGTGCGCCGCCGTCGTCAAGTCGGTCCTCTGTGCGGTAATCACTCTGACAGCTTGCTTGTAGTACCATCTGGGTTGCACGCGAGTTGCTCGGTGATTTGCGTGAAGATAAAGCTGGGCATGTATTCTTTATTGTCCTGATTTCGATAATACTAGGTCGATCCATCATTGGAGTGTGCGGGCTACTTATTTTTTTCTGGGAAGAGATGCACAATAGCTGTATCCTTATTGAAACACGAGCTTGCTGTCTACCATCACCTTAGCAGTGTTATTGCCGAGGAATCTTATAGAAGCATCGATGTGCATCCCGAAAAGGAGAAAAAACAAAGAAATGGCTGCATCTTGGAGTATATTCAGGTATCTGGGTATTTGTAAAAGTAGAGGCGTACCGTCATTCAGAAAATAATTTAAGAAGGTAGGGGTGGAATTAGAGGCGTACCATCATTCAATATAAAAGGTTGTAAAAATTGCAGTCGTAATTACTTGATAGGCACCATCGTTTCTGGGTTTCAAGCTGGAATTTCTGTTGGGAAACAGAAAAAGGTCATTGTAGGGAAAGATTAAATTTTGTTATCTTTGGATATGAGGTATCACCTTTAGATTCACTCTAAAATGTGAACAGTATTGATTATTAACTTGTTTTTATTAAGGTTTGAGATTATCTTTTCTTCTAAGTGTGTTACTGTTTGTTGACTGTTGCTAACTATTTCTTGGTTTTACCTTCAGAAATGTAATCCATTTTCATCTGAGTTGTTCAACACAAGCTCTGAAATTCAGATGCTTCCTCTCCTATGCACCAAAACTTCTGCAAGTTTTGCTCAATCCAAAGATTCTACACAAGACTACTGCAAAATAGTTTGGGAAACTTGCAAAAATGTGGCAATAATGAACTCTCCATTTCAGACACACTTGCAAGCAAAGGCAAAGCGACCTAGTTCATCATCAATGCTTAATGATACCTGGCTGACAGAAAAGGACTTCTGTACATCATTTGGAGGATCATCAGATGACCATTCTCTATGCTTCAGTGGAGATGAGGTTTTATTTAAACCTTCAGAACCGTTGCCATCACCTAAAGGCGTATGTGTGGAGAGAATAAGCAATGGATCCTATCTAAACATGGTCCCGCACCCTGATGGATCCAACAGAGTTTTCTTGGCTAGCCAAGCTGGAAAGATATGGTTGACAGCCATCCCAGAACAAGGCTCTGGTGGCACTCTAGCAGTTGATGAGGCGAACCTATTTCTGGATCTAACTGATAAAGTGCATTACGATTCTAAGTCGGGGCTCATGGGCATAGCATTCCATCCAAAATTTTCCATGAATGGACGCTTGTTTGTTTCTTATTACTGTGATAGAACTCAATCACCTATCTGTACTGGTAGGTGTTCATGTAATTCTGATGCTGGGTGTGATCCTTTAAAGCTCGGTACTGAAGATGATGCCCAGCCATGCCAGTACCAAGTTGTTGTTTCAGAGTATTCTTCGAAAATATCCTCATCAAATATTTCAATGGTATGCATTTGCTTATCCTCTTTTAAATTCTGCTATAGCTGTTATTTTTATGAACTGATATAGTGTTTATGTTTTCTAATAACATAAGAGATATATAGTTATGTTTTAAATATTTCTAGGCAACATCTGCCGGTCCATCTGAGGTTAGAAGAATTTTTACAATGGGAATGCCATATACATCTCATTATGGAGGACAAATACTTTTTGGACCAACAGATGGATACCTGTACCTTATGATAGGGGATGGTGGAAGCATAGGCGACCCTAATCATTTTTCTCAAAATAAGAAATCACTTCTGGGGAAAATATTGAGGCTTGACATTGATGTCACACAAAGTAAGCTGGCAATATTTTTCTCATTTTTGTTCATATTGGTAGTATGTCAGCATTCATTCTCCATTGATTTGTTTGCTTGTGATCTTGCATTTACATCTCAAATTATTTGGACAATTTTTATAGATTCTTGAGGACTATTCGATTAAAAAAAATTGGCACGCTGTTTCTAACACTGGAAGTTTTTGTATGTTTAGCCCAAAGGTTTAGTGTCACTCAGAAGGGTCAGATTAAACTTTATCTGGTTCAACCCCTGTATCCGAATTATTTGAATTTCCCGTGATTTTATTAGTACTGGCTTCTCCATCAGTTCTTGGGGAATATGAAAACAAAAATGCATAGATCTTCATACTACTCCCATGTTCTTTTCATTCTTGCAAGAACATGTTAGACACGATTAAATATCACTTGTATAAACTTAATTCTGACCTCAGAGTTTCAGCTCCTAACTGTAAAGATAGCATATCGTAAAGTAGCTTTGGGTAGTTGACTACACCCCTTTTCATTTTGGGATTTATACAGATTCCTGTTCTTTTTGGCGTTTCCTCCTTTTTAATTAATTTACCACAATAGGTCATCCTGTAATGTATTCCCCTAAAATGGATTTTATTAGTTTTTGGAATTGCTATAGAATCATTTACCCAAAATACTCCGGGTCAAGTAATATGATATTTGGTAAAGACATGTGACATATCAGTAAGAAAAATATTTTTTATTATCTAATTTCACCTTATGAATAACCATTTAAGACATTTGGATTAAGGATATGTTTGTTTTCTGTTGTAATAAAATTGCTGTATTACTATGATGTTAGAAATCATGTTAAATGAATAAACCCATTGACTAAAAATCCTCACGAATTTAATGACCAATGTTGTCTATAGTACATATGGTCTTGGATTTTGGTGACGCTAGAACCAATACATTTTTCATCATACTTAACTATGATGCTTAGTAATAAGATGGCCAGCGCTACTTAGTTAAATCGATTGGTCTAGTTCCTTCTGAAGCATGTTACTTGAACATCATTAGTCTTTTATACCAGGTGAACACTGGGATTTTAAGATGCAAATGCTTCAGTTTTGCTATGGTTTCTGTTTCTAATTCTGTTATTTTTCAGGCCCGGGCCAGACTATTAACCACAGCTTATGGGGTAACTATGCGGTTCCGAAGGACAATCCTTTTATCGATGATTCTGACTTGCAGCCAGAGATATGGGCTATGGGTTTGGGCAACCCATGGAGATGCAGTTTTGATTCTGAGAGTCCTTCCTACTTCTACTGTGGAGACTGTGGTCAGGTAGGATTACAAGTTTATCAATGCCTTTCTAAAAAAGGCTATATTGAAGCATTGATGGTTATTTAGGCTTACAGGCATCCTGTTATGTGCAGTAATAAAGCATATCATTCATTAATCATTAGTTGCCCCCTTTTTGTTTTTTATTTTGTACGTGTGTAGGATGTGTATGAAGAAGTGAATTTGATCACCAAGGGGGGAAACTATGGATGGCCAGTATATGAGGGCCCATATATTTATCATTCACAAGGATCCTCTCGAGGAAATACATCAGTTGACTCCATAAATCCCATCTTCCCAGTTATGGGTTACAACCACTCTTCTGTCAACAAAAATACCGGATCTGCATCAATTGCAGCCGGATATGTTTATCGAGGGTCTGCTGATCCCTGCTTATATGGAAGGTATGCAATTATTACTTAGTGGCCATTTTTATGTCTCAGTGTTCAGAGGTCTGTAATGACCAAGAATTTAGCCTATATTGCTCTTGCAAACCGAGTAAAATTTGCAATTTTTTTAGATTCATCTGAAAATTAAACAAATCAATTTGTGCATACTTCATCGCATAGTTTAGAAATCAGTTGCTCCACTTTTGTTTTTTGGAATATCATTGAGCCTTCTAAAAGTTAGGTCATGCAAGGCGAGCACCGAGCACTTTGTTCTAAATTATTATTTTGGCACCTGCCTCAAACAAGCCCTTACAAGCATTTGGACATGCAAATGTCCAACATTCTCTCCCTCCAGCTGTTCTTGAATAATTCATCTATCCTCCACTCTGATTAACAGTCCTATCTTTCCCTGCTCTACCAGGTACCTTTTCACCGATCTGTATTCATCATCGATGTGGACCGGCAGAGAGGCTCCAAAAGGCAGTGGAAACTACTCCACATCCGTGATACCAATGAGCTGCTCCAAGAACTCTCCGATAGCCTGCGACACCACCGTTGGCAGCCCCGACCCGTTACTCGGTTACATTTTCACGTTCGGGGAGGACAACAAGAAGGATGTCTTCCTCGTGACGAGTAGAGGCATCTACCGAATCGTCAGGCCGAGCCTGTGCGGCTTCACCTGTCCTGCGGAGAAACCGGCGACCAGCAACGGCACGACGCCGCCACCCGGCCCGTCGTCATCACCGGCTCCTGCGATGCGCCTAGGAGAGCCACTGGTGATCGGTCTGGCGATTTTGTCATGGGCATTGCTTCTCTTGATATTGTTGTAAACTTGTATCATAGCTGTGACTTTGGTTTTCTGATCGACTTGTTGGACAGAGAATGTAATTTGAACTTCCGAATTTGTTGGTTTCGTGAGCACTGTTGCCGTAGCGAAACCTTGCGCTGCACCTTCAGACGAGGCGTTGACTGTAGGGATCAGCGCTGCTTTGTTCGGCTGGGCGATTGTGGAGTGCCTGAGGCTATGCTAGGTCGCTAGAATAACCGCTTCCATCAGCCTGGCAGTCCGCCTGTCGTGTGACCATGTCAATGAAACAATGCAGCACGTCCCTCGTAATCCTGACGGCCCCAATAATTCAAGAATGATGCCGTCATTACAAGGTGCCTCTCGACAGACACAGCGCCTTTCTTTGAAAGTAACCCTAATTTAGCAATTTTTAAGAGTAACCCTAATTTAACAATTTCAAGAGTAACCCTAATTTAACAATTTTAAGAGTAACTTAAATGTTTGAAGGTGGAGGCCAAGGCTCTACATGACATGTATCTATTGTTTGATAGGCCGACTGCATTGTCCACAATTTTCCATCGATAGTGACAATGGTTGAGACGAAAGATGTTGCGATGTTTTGGTATAGAGCTCTACGATAAAGCAGTGATCGCATAGGGTTCACCTTTAGTAACTTTGCTTTGCAAATTGTTACGTGTATTAGAATTATATATAGTGGGCCATGTGCCCCCATTGAGCCTTTAAAACCGATCTCTTCTAGCGATGGACCGTCCTCTCTTAGCAAAATCAAACAGCGTGGATGCTGTTGGCACTTGGCACCCAAATGGGCACGGACAAGGAAGACGCTCTTTTTTTTTTCATTCTTGGCCGTGCGCGGAGGTGCTGGGGTCATCCAAGAACGACCGGGCGTTTGAATTGAAATATCCTTTGCCGCTCGCTTTGTCTTCTCTGATCTCGTCCACCATCGATCGATCGCCTCGAGCTTGACGGTCTTCGTACAATTGCTTGGCACGGCCGGGGAGTAAAGAAATGGGGAAGGATATTGGGCCGGACCTAACAGCCTGGTACAGCGACCTGGTCTGCGGGCTGCTCGCCTGCTCCCGGGGCGACTCGGTGGCGCTCTCCCCCTCTCCGGGCACGACGACGCGGCGAAGCCTCATCGTCCCACGGAGACTTGTCTGCATGCAGACACGCATGTCACCCTCACCGCTTGCCGGCCACATGTCCAGGAAATGAGAAATGATGGTCGCTCGTCCTCGAGCTGATGATTCGAAGGAACAGCTCGGTTCGTGCTCGGCATCACGCACGTCGTCTAGTCTAACCAGCCCACGCTGGCGCGCTAGTGCCAATCGCCATATAAACGCACGATCCCGCCTTCCCCGCTTCTCGCCTGCCCCAGCCCGTTGCCGGTTCCCAACCATGGAGTCGGCCGCCTCGTCCGCGCCGCGCGCCGGCGCCATCGACCTCCGCTGGGTGCTCTCCGTGGCGGCCGGCGGGCTCTTCGCGCTGCTGCTCATCCTCGCCGCGTCCCCGTTCCAGCGCCCCTCGTCCTCTCTCCTCTACCTCACCGCATCGTCCTCAGCACCCTCCCGCGCCTCCTCGACGTCCTCGTCACCACGCCCGCTCTACGTCGAGTCCGTGCTCTACCCGCCGACGCCGACGACACCCGCGCGGCCCGCCTCGCCGCCGCGGTTCGCGTACCTGATCTCCGGGTCGGCGGGGGACGCCGGCATGCTGCGGCGGTGCCTGCTCGCGCTGTACCACCCGCGGAACAGCTACATCCTGCACCTGGACGCGCAGGCGCCGGACGCGGACCGCGCGGAGCTCGCCGCGTTCGTCGCGGCGCACCCGGTGCTCGCGGCGGCGGGGAACGTCAGGGTTATAGAGAAGGCGAATCTCGTGACCTACCGCGGGCCGACCATGGTGACTACCACGCTGCACGCCGCCGCCGCGTTCCTCTGGGGCGACGACGGCGGCCGCCGGCCCGAGTGGGACTGGTTCATCAACCTCTCGGCATCCGACTACCCGCTAGTCACGCAGGACGGTGAGAATGTCATTCTCTCGCCGTTCGCCCCGGTTTCACTCACGCGTTCTTCATTTCTTGCGTGACTGGAGCTGCTGCGACCTGCATGAACTCGATCTTTTCCGTTCCCCCATGATCGTGCTCTGATGCTCAAGTATTCGCTGAACTTTGCATGGTGTTTGTTCCTGGCTACAGATTTGATGCACGTGTTCTCCAAGTTGCCACGGGATCTCAACTTCATCGACCACACCAGCAACCTCAACTGGAAAGCGTAGGTGCCATCGCCTCAGTTTGGCCGGCGCACTCGATTAATAATTGAACTCCATGGCTGTAACCGAGTGTGACGTCACCAGGTACGCGAGGGCGATGCCCGTGATCATAGACCCGGGGCTGTACAAGAAGACGAAGGGCGATCTGTTCTGGGTCCCCGAGAAGCGGGAGCTGCCGACGGCCTTCAAGCTCTTCACTGGTATGGATGCTCTGCTTGCACCCTGTTCGTCCATGATTGCCATGGAGTGATCGAGTGGTAGACCTGATTGAAGCCATCGAGTCGCTCACAGTTGTACCAATAATACGTGCCATTTATTTTTTTGGTGTGGAGTGCTCTACTCTACAGTAGTGCAGTTGGATAATCATTCATTATAGTTAGGTATTGCTGACTTTTCGTCACTTCGAGACTATAAATATGACAAATCGGCCGCGATGTATGGGGGTGGTAGCAACCCTGATGTGGTATAAGTTTAAATCTCGTGCCTTTCGCCATCAGCGAGTATATAGTGTTGCCTCGTCAAAATTTGGTCTTAGTAGCAAGGAACCAGAAACTTGGGACAGTGTTGTCCTTGCTCTTCTGTCCATTATTTTATCACTTCGTTTCTGGCACGACCACAGGACCTTAGAAATGATAGTGCGTACACTGGAGTTAATAGATGGTATTTTTATGGTAGGATAGATACCTTTTCCTTAATAAAACAGGTAAATAACATGGCAGCCACTTCTTATCCACCACCAACAAATCAAAATTAAAAAAGATATGTTTTTTATCAATCTGTAGTACATCTTGATCTTATTAAGCGTTGTTTGTGGCCATGTGGAGGAAAGAGAGAGAATCCCACCATACTCTGCTCACGTGTTGCAATCGTAATGTAGGCTCCGCGTGGATGGTGCTGTCGCGGCACTTCGTGGAGTACCTGATCTGGGGGTGGGACAACCTCCCCCGCACGGTGCTCATGTACCACGCCAACTTCATCTCGTCGCCGGAGAGCTACTTCCACACGGTGGCCTGCAACGCCGCGGAGTTCCGGAACACGACCGTCAACAGCGACCTGCACTTCATCGCCTGGGACACGCCGCCGATGCAGCACCCGCACTACCTCTCGCTCGATGACTGGGACCGGATGCTCGCCAGCGAGGCGCCCTTCGCGCGCAAGTTCCCCCGCGACGCGCCCGTGCTCGACAGGATCGACGCCGAGATCCTCGCGCGGGGGCCCGGCATGCTCGCGCCCGGAGGATGGTGCGCCAACGGTGCCGGGGGCGAGGGCGGGAGGCGGGAGAACGGGAGCGACCCGTGCCTGGCGGTCCGGAACTCGGCGTTCCTGAGACCGGGGCCCGGCGCCGAGCGGCTGCAGAGGCTCGTCACGTCGCTGCTGTCGGAGGAGAACTTCCGGCCCAGGCAGTGCGTCGTTGAAGAGCAGACGGATTCGGCTTCTCCGTGACAACGTGATGAAAGGTTTCCGAGTTTCTCGATCGCCGCGTCGTTGCTAGATCATCGTGCAGGCGACCGGCCGGTCGTGCTCCGTGCCTCTCTCTATTCTTTCTGGGTGTAATGCAGAGCCTCTTTACAGACCATCGATCTGGGCTTTACCGTCATATCAGTGATACCTGATGCATGAAGGTAAATGATGCTGGTTGCACTACTCAAGCATATTTATAAGGATATATATACATGTAAAAGGATATATATACATGGAGTGAACATACTCCTCAAGCATATTTATAAGAAAATTTTGTCTGGAGTACACCGTCTATTGGCCGTTTTGTTTAGGTTACACTACTTGAATTATTTTGTCTTTAAAACACTGTAAAATTATATTTTATATTTGTATCACATTGTGTTAATTATTTAAACTTTTTTATAAATCAAGTTGAGATCGAAAGAGAAGAAAAAGTTGTGAGTGTCTTTTTAATTTGAGATATGCATCATCTGGTGCTATCACCATCTTAATTCTCATCATCCAGTGCTTGTTCTATTTTATTTATCATCCAGTGCTTGTTCTATTTTGTTAGATATGCACGATTGATTGGTTGTAAGGAGGCTTAGGATGAAAATTTTGATTGCAGAGGAGTCAGAAGAAAGAAGAAGTGCTCAAGTTCAAGAGTATTCATATATTTTTCTCTTATATGTCTCATTACGACTGTAAAAAAAATTGAAGTATCAAATATAGTGTGTTATAGACAAAAAAAAAATCCATTTCAATTTCTAAACAAAATCAAAACGGACAGTGTGATACAAATCAAGCAGCACAATTATGATTTTCTATAAACAAATCTCCTTATTTATAATAGTATTGCACACAGTATACGCTTTTGATCAATCACTGATATTAAGTTGTAGCTGTTGTCGCTTATCGGATCCTTTTTTTATTTTTACTTTTGCGATGGGAGCAATAATTAACATATTCATACCATGGGAAATATCACAACTTTTATTTCGTTA
Organism: Zoysia pacifica; assembly: GCA_001602315.1. Taxonomy (NCBI): domain Eukaryota; kingdom Viridiplantae; phylum Streptophyta; class Magnoliopsida; order Poales; family Poaceae; genus Zoysia; species Zoysia pacifica. The sequence goes on from BCLH01000029.1 coordinate 281,599, forward strand.
TTCGGACAAGCTATCAATTACATACGGACTATATGCAGATTTTGCAGACCAAGCTAACTGTTGGGCGTGTAGGATAGACGGGCAAACTTTGAAGCGGGCCTCAGGGTGGTCGAGGCCCGTCTTAATCTCCACCTGGTCACCGAATAACTGGCTTTTCCGCCTTTCCGGCTTATTAAGGATTCAGCCCACCTACCTGTGGCTGTGTTGCAGAATATTTTTACCTTTCCTGTTCCTCTAAAAAAAAAAGAATTACCGTTTTCTGTTGGTCCACTATTTTGTGTCCACATTACAAATAATGGTTATTAATTTCCTTCTTACTAATTAAAACTGTCTCATTACATAATCATAACATGTTTATAATAATTTTACTACTTTATACAATTCTTTACCATTCGCGATTTTCTAAGAAAAGTTCCACAATAAGTAAAAGATGTTATGACATGCAAGAAGAAAAGTTCGAAACTGATAAATAAAAGATTTTAGTTCCAGCCATCCTGATTGTTTGTTCCAATATCGTTGTTTTAGCCACTTGGAGTATATAATTTGTTTCACAAAGTACGTGTTGTGAACAGAAGGAGCATTCAGGAGATTCTTGTGCGAACTCTCGAAAAGAGGAACGAAAGGAAAGACAAAGAACTCGAAAGTTTTCTGCGAAATTACGCGGCTTACTATAATGTGGCTACGGATGGACCGAAGAAACCGATCATGCATGGGACTCGAACCTGCTGGTGCACCACTGACTCTGCTGCCATGCTCCACCTGCAACTGCAATATTCCCGCCGGGTTTGGGGGTACCCGGCTCGTCATCCTTGGTGTGGAATTGTAGAATACACCGCACTGCCGTATGATGGCCTGGGTGCGTTTATATATTTGAAAACACAAGAGTTATAGAAGGTTATTACAAAGGTCATAATCAGTGGGATGCTAACCAAATATACACCTAGACCTCAGCTGTAGAATATTACTAACAATAACTCTACATTACTAATCATAACTCTCACACCCGCCTGCAATCGCAGCGGGAGGGAACCGAACACAAAGACCGGACCGAAACTCACCAAAGAGCTGAGTCGGCAAGCCTTTGGTCATAATGTCCGTGAATTGGTGTGTGGTAGGAACATGCAGAACACGGACCTGCCTCAATGCGACTTTCTCCCGAACGAAGTGGATGCCAATCTCAATATGCTTCGTGTGGCGGTGTTGAACCGGATTGGTCGACATGTACATAGCACTGATGTTGTCGCAGTATACTACCGTCGCTGTGGAGAGGGAGAGATGTAGCTCCTGAAGAAGTTGCCGAAGCTAGCAACTTTCAGCAACAACATGCGCCACAGCGCGGTACCCTGCTTCGGCGCTTGAGCGAGACACTATGGTTTGGCGCTTCGAAGACCAAGACACTAGGTTGTCGCCGAGGTAGATGCAGTAGCTGGAAGTTGAGCGGCGAGAATCCGGACATTCAGCCCAGTCGGCGTCGGAGTATACTGTGAGGGAGGTTGGCGAAGACATACCGATATGGAGACCCGCATCGAGAGTGCCCTTTGCGTACCGAAGGATACATTTAACCAGGGCAAGATGTGGTTCCCGTGGATAGTGCATAAATAAGCACACCTGCTGTACAGCGTAAGCCAAGTCGGGGCGAGTGAGAGTCAGGTACTAGAGAGCTCCTGCAAGGCTCTGGTCCTCAGTAGGGTCAGTAACTGGTGGCCCCTCAAGTGCAGAGAGCTTGGCACGAGAGTCCACCGGTGTTGTAGTGGGGTGACAATTGGCTATGCCGGCACGCTGTAGAAGGTCCACCGCATACTGTCTCTGGGAGAGAAACAGCCCATCAGTGGAGCGTGTGATGGAGATGCCGAGGAAGAAGTGGAGAGGCCCCAGGTCTGTCATGGCGAACTCCAAATGGAGAAGGCGCATGAGTTGCTGTAGGAGACCAGTTGATGAAGCTGTGAGTATGATGCCGTCGACGTACAGCAGCAAATAGGCTAGATCATCGCCATCGCGGAGGATGAAGAGTGATTTGTCTGAAATGGATGCAACAAATCCAGAGGACTTGAGGTATGTGGTGAAGCGTTGGTACCAGGCGCGCGGAGCTTGCTTGAGGCCGTAGAGGGACTTCTGGAGGAGGCACACATGATCAAGACGAGAGCTGTCGACGAAGCCGGACAGTTGTTGACAGTACACAGTCTCATCGAGGGTGCCGTGCAAGAAGGCGTTCTTGACGTCGAGTTGGTGGATTGACCAGGAGCGAGAAGTGGCGATGCTGAGCACAGTCCGAATGGTGGCCGGCTTGACGACGGGGCTGAAAGTCTCATCGTAGTCGATGCCGTGCTGTTGGGAGTAGCCACGAACAACTTAGCGAGCCTTGTGACGGGCCAAGGACCCGTCGGAGTGATGCTTGTGCTTGTAGATCCATTTGCCGGTGACCACATTTGCACTTGCAGGACGAGGAACCAAGGTCCAGGTGTTATTGTCGATAAGGGCCTGGAATTCATCTGCCATGGCTGCCCACCAATTCGGATCGGCAAGGGCAGCCCGGTAGTTGCTTGGCAGAGGCGAGGCAACGGAGTGAGCAGCATTGAGGTTCAGGCGCTCCACAGGCTTGACAATGCCACTGCGTACCCGAGTCATCATGATATGTGGTCCTGGTGCCAGCCACTGTTGTGGACGGACAGCGGGGGTTGTCCGGAGACCGCGTGCTAGCGAGGAGGTCGAAGGCGAGGCGACCTGTTGTCCTGCAGCCACAGACACAACGGTAGTGTCCGCAGCTGAGGGCGCGTGCACTGATGGAGCTGAAGACGCGCCAGGAAGCGGGTGCTCAACACTAGCAGTGGGTGGAGAAGCCGCAGGCCAGAGATGGTACAACGGTTGCTCAACATTAGCCAGTGATGGAGCAGCCGCCAAGCGCCGAGATGGAGAGCTCGACGACGTAGAGATGTTCTGCATGTTAGTGTCCGAAAGCAAAAAATATAGAGAAGCCGGTGCTGAGGGCAAAGCAGCAAAGGGAAAGGTTGCTTCATCGAAAACTACATGACGTGAGATGATGATTTGTTTAGTGTCGACGTTAAGGCAGCGATACCCTTTGTGGGATGAGGGATAGCCTAGGATGACACAAGCGGCAGAACGAGGAGCAAGTTTATGTGGCGCGGTGGCGGAAAGGTTTGGGTAGCACAAACAACCAAAGACACACAGGTGAGTATAGGAAGCTGGTTTGTGAAATAGAAGTTCGTAGGGAATTTTATTGTGAATAGCAGATGACGGCCGCCGATACACTAGGTGAGTGGCTGCAGCGAGGGCTTCAGCCCAATATGCAGGCGGCATGAGGGCTTGCAAGAGGAGAGTACGGATGATGTTGTTGAGAGTGTGGGTGGCACGCTCAGCTTTTCCATTTTGTTGGGAGATGTATGGGCATGAGAGGTGAAGGAGTATGCCGTTGGTCAAGAAGAAAGACTCATTGAGGTGATTGACAAACTCCGTACCATTATCAGTTTGCAAGGTTTGGAGCTGAACGCCGAACTGTGTGTAGACATAGCGGACAAATGTAACAATGGTGTTATGCACATCAGACTTCCGCACAAGAGGGAAGGACCAATAATAATGAGTATAATCATCAACAAGCACTAGATAATATTGAAAACCAGAGGTACTAGCAACTGGCGATGTCCAAACATCACAGTGACCAATTCAAAAGGTTTAGAACTACAAGACTGAGAACGCTCAAATGGAAGACGAGCGTGTTTGCCAAGCTGACACGCGTGACAAAGAGCACGGTCTTGTTTCTTACAGGCGATATGATGAAGTTTATTGAGAGAAGCTATAGCGGCAGGGCTAGGATGGCTAAATCGTTGGTGCCAAAGTGCATCAGGGGCGGCGGTGGAGATGAGAGCTTTCTGATGTTGAGGCGACGTGGCAGGTGGGATGGTGTAAAGATCTCCATCACTATTGCAGCGGTAGATCACGTGCCGAGTCCGTAGGTCCTTGATAGAAAAACCAATGACGTCAAACTCAATAGTGCAAGAATTATCACGACAAAATTGACGAACAGAGAGAAGGTTTTTAATGAGAGTAGGAACTACTAGGACATTTTTTAAAGCAAAGATAGAAGGAGTAGCAAGTTCAGTATGGCCATGCAGGACAATAGGAACGTGGGAGCCATTAACAACAGAGGGATATGGCAGTGGTTGGGGAGAAGAGATTATACCATCCTCGAAAGTCATGTGGGAAGTGGCGCCAGAGTCCATGACCCACCCATTCTGAGAGCCGGTGGAGAGCCCGTTCATTGCCGCAATGAGGCCTGAGGGGTCCAACTGTGGCAGCGACGTTGATGCGAGTGATGGCTGTTGAAGAGGCGCGAAAGCAGTGTTGTATGCCTGGTGAGGAGGCGTCGGCCGTGGTCTAAGTATGTCGGGAACCAGGTGCCAAGCCCTGGCACTGTAGCCCAGAGGAGCCGACATCGTCCAGGGATTGAAGCACACCCATGGACCAGATGGAGTCGGCGCACAGGGGCAGAGGGGCCACCATAGTGTTTGGCACCGCCCTTTTTCTGTTCTTGCCCTTCTTCTGATTGGACGGCCCGGCATGGTAGTTGGCTTGAGATGGCTTTGGTGATGGAGCAGGGCAGCAGGCGCCATGGCAGGGAGCAGAAGATGCGACCATGGCAGTCTGCACCGTGACCGTGATCTCGTTGGCGAGGCGCGGCTCTTTGAGATGAAGAATGGCTGTCCGCGGGAATATTTCCTTGGACATCTAGCTCATAACCTAATTCCCATGCAACTGGTGTTGTACTCCCGCCTGTTGGTGTGCGAGTACCTGGTGGTGACGCAGCAAATCCCTCTACCTGTTATTGCGCGACTCTGCCGAGGCCCGCATGCGTCATCGACCAGTGCTGATTGACAGTCACAGTTCTCCTCGGGATACAAGCACCGCGATGATCATCACGCAGTCCTCAAAATGCGCGATCGACTCGATTGCAGCGGCTAAAAGATAAAGCGCAGAGAGAGAGAGGCGGCCAATGCTATAGCAGACGCGGCGCCGATGCCGATTGCACCGCCCAGGAACCCAGACGACGCGCGGCCCTGGTTGGTTTGCCAATACCCTGCTTCGGTTTCTTCGTGACACAAGAACCTCTCCGTTGCCTCCGTTGTTGGTTGACCCGCATCATCGGCTCAATGATCACTCGTCCTCGCCTGTCTGCTTTCATCGCTCCGTTGTTCGTCAGTTCATTTGTGAATGACTGCTGACGACCCGTAACGTACAAGCGATCGAGGTACTGGAGCGCCTAATTCCTTTCACAGCGCTTTCAAAGCGCATGCATTCTCATTTTCGCGGTTTGCATCCAAACCGGTGAAAACCGGTAGCAGCAGGGTTGGAGTTGGAGCGCTCCTTTTAACACCGTTAATACCTCCCTCCCAAAGGGACTCATCCTCTCCAGTGGAGAGTAAAATACGGAGGACACTGTAGCTTAGAATTTGGATATAGTTTCAACCCTCAAATCAAAAATGGACGGGCAAAACTCGATGCTACAGTAGCATACAAACAGTAAAATAGAACAGTATTTTCATAAACATTACCGAGTGAGCAGTGTACTGCTAATACATGGTCATCATCTCTATTTTACTGTAGCAATTGCTACAGTGCTCTGCATTTTCTTCTCTGCTGGAGAGAATATTGATCCTCCTCAAAGAAGAAAGGGATTAAAAAAAAAAGAGAAAGATAAACCAAGACCGCATCCACCAAGGACGGAGAGGGGATCCAGCAGACCACTTTGACCAACGCAAAGCTCAGCTTGTGTGCATATGGCCCTCCAACGCATGAATACATATAAGTATATTGTGTGTTCGTTCACTTGGGACGGCGTCGACCATCATGAGCACCACCATCACCATGGACCGACATCTACCGCTCTTCTGCTAGTAGCTGTGGATGGAAACTTTCCATCCAACGTACATTGATGTGCTCGTTCTTTAGACCTCAGCTCCTCTACGCTCTCTTTGCCGGTGCTTCTCCCCATCTGGCTCTCCTGAAAAAAAAAAAGGAGTCATGGTTAGGGCACATGCACAGAGAGAGATGGGAGGGAAAAAAGGATGCTGGGGTATGATGATTGGTAAGACGATGCGTGTTGTGGAGTATTCTGCATGATACTGTAATTCAATTTGTTCATCGTGCTGCAATCATTTGCCATGCTTTTCATGCTAGTGTGAAGGAGGAGTAGTATCAGTTGCTTGTTTCTGCATGCTGACAGTACCATCAGCAAAGCACAGATGCCGAGGCGTATCTGAATGTGGCTAATTAAGGCCTCCTTAAGAACATATAAATTTCACATGAATCAAATACTGGACAAAGTACATCTGTTTCTATCTGTGGTGCCTATATCTCCCTTATTTGGCACAACAGCTAAAGGGTAATTAATTCCCAAATCAACAGGTCATTTTTAGCACTGATATCCTTTAATGTATTCTAAATCTATTTGCAAAAATAAGGTTATGGACACACAGTTGGTAGCAGTAACTGAAGGTTCTGAGATATGAACTACTCCTATTTACTTTTCTGCAGCTGTTAGAAAATGGTTTGGTGTTTAGAGGTTTTCGTCACGAAAGTGAAGAAACACAAGCAAACCAATCTGATTTACTCCTGTACAACCGAACAGGATAAACAACCACTACGGCATGACAGATTAATACCTGTTGTGAATAGGATCCGGTCCATTCGGCACCTTCCTCTTGCTTTCTTTGTACGGGTCGTCATCCAGGGGAGCTTGCTGCTCTGATGAAGACGCCGTGGTTCCAGCAGCGGCTGTGGCGACAAGCGGCGTCGCAACTTGGCCGGCGGCAGCCTGCGTCGTGGCTGCGACAGCGGTACCAGGAGCACCACCGGTGCCGACCATCCCCGCCGTCCGGATGCCGCACGACATTGTCGCCGACAAGAGGATGATGGTGACGAGCAAGACTAGCCTGCCCATTCCTAGCTAGCTGGCGGCTTCTGCTGCTGCTCCTGGCGATCGATCACCAGTCGAGCCCGCTATCAGCTAGCCTGGCCAATTAATTTCTTGAAACCTCTCTCTTTGAAGTCCTATCCCTGATCGATCACCCGATCCTGCGGGGACGATCAGCGTAGAGGGAGGGCTGGCCGATGGATCGTGGGTTAGTGCTTGTATCTCCCGATGCTGCAGTGAAGAAACTAAACGGGTGCCGTTGGTGAGGAGATGCAAAGGGAGCTGGAGAATATACGTAAGGGAGGACAGGCGACAGGCTAGGATTGAAGGAGAATGACGACGGCCAGGTGAAGGAAGATTGTGTGATGATCCTGGCCGGCTTAGCTACAACAACGCATGATCGATCTTATACAAGCATGCAGCAGCAGCACCTCGGGTAGCTCAGTTCTGATCCAATGATGGTGACCGGTATGTAGATGGAGACGGGGCATATGGGATATGGCTGCCTTTCCTCTCATTCAGTTCAGGTGCAGCAGTGTTATTCAAATGGACCGCGTCTCGTCTCCATGGGGCCCTACACTCTCTGAACGAACTGGTTCAGGGACAACAGGCAGACAAGTCGTATGTTGCAGGAGCATGGGTTCAATGATATCGGTACGTAGCACAAAGTTCTGGGATAAGGTAAATTAACATGACAACAAGGTGGCCCTCCGGCCGGTCACTGATGCTGATTTGCTGAAAAAGCATGCGCCGGTCCGGGACGAGCAGTTGGGGAGGATCGAACAAAAACATGGACAGAAGAGGAAGCGATCAAGCAGTAAGTACTCGTACAATGGCAGCAATGATTTGCCTCCTTTCCATTTCTTTCCCCTTGGATTTCCTTGCTCCGTGACCCTGCCTCCGGATACCGGCCGGGCAGCGACGAGGCGAAGAAAGCAACCATGTGAGGGTCAGGGAACAGAGCCCGGTCTGCCGGGACCTACCAGCCCTCGCCTCGTCTCCGTTCTTCGCGACCCCGGACGTCGCGTCTTGCATCGGTCGCTATCCCACCTGAGCTGAATCCTGTCGCCGGCCCCGCTCTGGCTCTTGTCTCCAAACTCCAGGCCTCGAACCCGCACTAACGAAACGGAGGGAGGATTCGAGCCGGCCGCGGAGACGCATCGCCATCGTGTCTATCGAAGACCGGCGCAGGCGGCGACGGATCGGCGGATTCGGTCGAGCTGGCTTATTGCCCTTTTCCCTCTTTTTCTTCCTCGGCTTTTGATGATGAGGGGAAGAATGAATCATCCGCATCTGCTGGCCGGGTGCCGATCGGGCAGAGACGACGTGACGGAGGAATGTTTCGCGGGGGGTCCCTTTTTGACCGCCCGGCATCGGACCCTTGGACCGTGCTACTGCTACCTCGCCTTGGCGCCTTGCCGCCGGCGCGGGGCTGCTGTGGATGGCGTGGTGCAATGAGTGGCATGACGCGCCGGAGGGCTGCGCGGTGCTTGCCGGGCTTGGTTTGCTTCGTGTATTGGCGTGGTTTCCTGGCAAAGTCTGGTCGCGCTTGGCGGCACGGTCGGAAGCGAGCGGCCGGTCACGTCGGGCTGCAGGTAGTACACGGAGGAAAGAACATGGGTGGGCCGTTGCGGAATGGACATTGCGGTTTCGTGGGCCGCAGATCCAGTTACGGCCTACAACGAAGTTACGTCAAGCATAAGCAGCCCAGTTCGCGGCCTCGAATATTCTGTTACGGCCTAGGACCAAGTTGCGTCAAACCAATGTCGCCTCGTCATGCACCTGGCCTTCACGCATCTCAGGTGAGCTCCGTTGCTCGCTCCACGTCTCCGGCTACCGCTCTCCAAAGAATACCGGAGCGCCGCCGGGGGAAACCGAGGAGAGGCTCTCAGTCGCACAAATCGCTGTCCGGGTCAGGAATCGCCGCGGCCGGCGGACTCAGTCTCATCTCGCGCCGTCACAAATCACAATCAACAAAGAGGTCGGCACGGCTTCACTGATCTGTAATGCCATTTGCTTCGATCTGCAATGCCATCTTCTTCATTTTTGTCTTTTTTTTTCCCCTCCTGTCCTGTGCATTTTCTTCTTCTACCGTCAGAAACACAGGCACAAAGCTTAGCCTAAACACACCCTGACAGTAATATCTGATTCATCGGGCAAACGATTACGAAAGCGCACACTGATACATTTAGCAATTAGCAGCCACTTTCTTACATAATACGAGGATGAAATACGAAACCCACCTAATAATTTCACGCTTCAAGAAATATAACTTGCAACCCCAAGGGGAGAAAAAAAAAATCCGAAAGAAAGGCTCTCCCTTTCCTCATTGCCTCGCCAAAGAAATTTCCTCCCGTGGCATCAGGCTCCTTCCGCCACTGCGTCGTCGCCGTCAACTTTCTTCTGAGCCTTCGTCACTGTCATTGCAAGGGACGGTGTACTGGATCACGACGCGAGCTCCGGACGACAGCCTGCACGATTCGATACGAACACAGCCCTCAACACCAAGAACAGATCGGTACTTCGTGGTTCTAACGGGAAAGAAAGCATCGAGTTGCATACCCGGCACTGACAACGAGTTCAGTCCAGGTAAGAGAAGCCGCGAGCGAGCGAGCACTTAACTTTCCTCGATCTTGACGAGCCTCTCCTCTCTCCTGAAGGAGTCCGTCTTCGCCGACGCTGCGTCGGTGAACCTCCTGCTCCCGTCTCCCGACGCCAGGTCGCAGTCCTGCTTCGTCGAGGAGCTCCTCCGGCAGTCCGAGATGGGGGACTTCAGCCTCTCGCTCTTTGCGTGCAGGAAGGACGACAGGAGCGGCGTCCGAGGGAGGCACCTCGAGCGCGATGTGTCCATTGCATCCTCCTCAGGCCTTGAGCAATCTAGAGTCTCGTTGCTCCTGCGTAGTTGTTCAGTTCAGTGTGAGAGCAAGTTCCATGTAAAAATATTATGTTTAGCAAAATCGTAGGACATAAAAATATTACTGCACTTCCTTACATACAGCGTGCCATATGCTAACTTTGTTAGGTAAATTTTCGATTTTAACAGCCTCATCAAGAAAACATGATCTATCAAGGGAGCAGATCGCATGAATCCGCTGTCCCTGTAGCAGTTTGAAAGATATGGTCCCGCAGCCAGGACGACAGCTTGTTAGGATAGCAACAGACTGTTCATGACCACGAAGCAAACAGGCACTCTTCTGTATTTCAGTTCAGCAACAGAAGAATCTTGCCTGGCAGCCAAGCAATGTGGTCCTCTCAATCTGACAAGAGGCTCGTGTAGAAGCAATGAGGGAATCACCACTTCACCAGAACTTCAGAAGTGAATAGGTAATTTTAATAAAGTAACAGAAGGAATTCATTCCCTGGTTTGCTTTTTCGCAAGATCTTTTCTAAACCAATTCACCCTGACTGCGGATATCTCCATGTATCTATGATATTAAGTTCTTAAAGCTCTAAACAGATTTCACAGGTGCGAAATAAGGAAATGGACAAAATTGAAAGATACTGTTTTGTCATGTTCCACACTTCATTTACAGCTCTCATTCCCTATTATGGATCCTACAGATTTCAATTCTCTTCAGTAGGTACTAGGTAGATTCCACGTACTTTGTTGTTTCTTACTACAGCAGATCGATGAAGTTGGCATTATATAACAGACATACAGTGCTCGTGATGTACTGCTGTTATGAGCCTGTTGCTAAAAAACTGCAATATGATCTCCATGGACATCATATAATTGATGGAAAAGCAATGGTCCTAGCATTCATAAATACTCTACAGTACAAATTTCTTTACCAGGTCTCAACTCTCTAATCAAGTGTAAATCAACTTTCTTCTTTGACATATAAAATCAAAACGGGGTTAGCTCAACAATTAGTATAAAAGTTTGATTTTGAAACTCATATTTCATTTACTTACTTTAGTCGCTAATATGCCTAAATTATTTTGGAAGAAACAACATATAGACATCTCTAACTAGCAAGCTAAAAACTTGAGGCCATCAGACAAGTGCATTCTGCATAACTGAATTGTATAGAAGTCATGGTGTCAAGTCTAAACAGAATGTCATAGAATCAGGCTAGAATTTATACAGTTTCAGGAAACATAAATTTTATCAATCAATAGCACAGTTCAGTTTTCCAAAATAAAAAAGGCACTGTTCAAGTAATGCACTTAGTCTAGACAGATATCAGGTGGTTTAAGAACACATTAAGATACTACGGAGGCACTGATGCTTACCTTTCTGCATTGTAGGAAGAAGACCGTTTAAGTGCTGAATATCTCTCAGCTGGAATGTCTCTTTGCATCTTAGTCTCAATAAGGCTCCCACTGAAGTATTCCTTTTCTTCCAATTTCATCCCCATTAACCTGGGATTTTCTGACAGGTAGTCAAGCTCACCCATCATCATGGTGCGAGAAATTAATGGAGATGGGAACTTCAGGTTTGGGAACCTTGGCTTGTATGCCTGAACAATTCCGATATTTTCGTGATCTTTCACTGAAAGTGAGCCACAAGTGATGAGTTGCATCAGTACATTAGTTGGCTTCAGCTTCGGGCAGGTCGGCACAACAATATCATCCTCTTCAACAATCCTAAAGCTGTTTGTTGCTTTATCTTGGCGTATCAGGGATTCTAAACTCTCGGACTTCCCCCGGGTTGAAGGTATGCTCATTGGAGTAGGACATTGGGACAATATTTCCCTGGAGATTCCTTGGAGGTCTGCTGATCGGCGAGGGTGGCTTTGCCGGTACTCCGAGATTTCACGAATTACAGCATCATGGTCAGTGCTCAAACTCTTCTTTCGCATTTCAGGTGCTCTCCGGCTCAACCTTCTGCCCAGATCATCAGTTTGAGTTGCAGCATCCATACAACCGGTGGGCTTGTGAACTCTGAACTCTGCTGGGCTCGCAGACCCACTCACTTGCAATTGAGCTCCTTGGAGTTCCACGTCCGGCGACATGTTCCCTGTGGATTGACCCCTGCATGGCGAGGGGGTGTCATCCTCATCTAGTGGAGGAACTGACGGTGAACGATGGTGAGACCTGGCTTCCCTAACTATCACACTAGGAGGAGAAGATGGATAGGAAGGCTCTCTTGGCAATGGCTGCCTCGTACTTTCTTTGAGTCTGCTCTGCTGCTTTTGGTTGCTGTTACTGCCGTGGTGAAATTGTCCTAAAAGAGACAGAAAAAAAAAATACTACACTGATCAGTGATCAGCAACAAGCACTGACAGCAACTCAGGACTGCATTTTTCTAGCACAAGTTTAGAGAGACAATTTTCTCGGTATACCTGGAGAAGATTGGTCCACAAGCTCGGAACCCTTGAGTATGTACTCGCCGTCGGTTGCCGGGAGCACGAGATCATCCTCGGCAAGGTCGTGCCACACGAACCCGTTCTTGTAGCTCCTGAAATTAAAAACATCCACTCGGAACGATCAGCATCCAACAATTGTAAGGGAAAAAAATGATTTCTTGTTCTACCTTTTGCAGGACCACGAATACATGGAGGCCATGCCCTTGCCGCGCACCATATTCAGATGGTTAACCACATCTGAAAACCCAGAAAAAACAGCAATCTCCGTTATACGAGCACAAGCAGAACGCACATGGAAAAGCTGCAATTGCGAGGCAGCATCAACTGACCTCTGAGGTAGAGCCCCTCCGGCGAGGCCACCGGCACCTCGACGAAGTGCGGGTGCTCGAGGTGTCGGCTCCGTGTGAGGTAGTACACCACCGGCACCTTCCGCGGCGGCGGCGGCCTCAGCCGCTCCGGACTCCGCGGCCGCCGCCCTCGGCTCTCCATTGTAAAGTTTCCTTAGCTCAGCCGCGCGCGCGTCTGGGGAACTGCAGTCTTATCAGCAGCAGGAGGAGAAGAGAGCGAAAAATCCGGGAAAGCCGGGACACCTCTGGCGTAACATCGGTCATCAGATGGCGCAAGATACAAAGATCACGGCCGGGACGGCTAATCTAGCGACCAACCCTCAAGCCAAAAACAAAATATAGAGATGACATGACTACAGGTAGTACACTATAGGACAGCAGAGAGTCAGAGTGACGGTACCTCGAGCCCCAAGTCCAAAGGCCGAAGCTTTTGAGGAAACTACAGTCTACAGGGCTGGGCGGGTGCCTCCAAACTCCGCTTCTTTTTCGCCGTGGAGCGATGGGAACGAAGAAGGCAGCACCGCCGAGCTCGGAGCTCCTCCAAGATCAACCGGAGCTCTTGAGCAATCGGAATTGGAGACGTCGACGAGAACGGCCAAGGATTACGCCAAGAAACGCCACCGGCCAACGACACGGCGGTCTTTTTCGCTCACTGGCGCAGGCACATGTGCGGACTGTGGGCAGGAGGGGGCACTGATCCCAAACTTTTTACGCGCGCGATGTGACCACAGCAAGAGCCAAACGGGCGACTACAAACAAACAAACCCGCCGATTGGAGCTTTTCACCAGGATGTGTGTCGGTGTGGGGTGGGGGGGGGGGGGGGGGGCAGCGGCAGGAAACGGACGCGCAGGTGCTTCCAAGCCTCAAGAGTTCAGTTACAGCGAGGCAGCACGAGCCGGGCGCAGGGGAACGGGGGAAGACGAGGAGCTCGGGAGCACGAGAATGGCAACGCTCGTGCTCTGGCACCACCTCTGTAATACTAAGCGAGAAGAAAGGGAAGGGACGGAGCGGCAAGCCGGCAACAGCTGGGACGTGCGAGCTCGAGAAGGAAAGGAAGGAAGGGCATTGAAGTGGGGGAAGGAAGGAGGCGTTAATGGCGGGCACGGGCCAGAGCAAAACGGCAACTCGTGTCGTCGCAACAGGGAAGGGAAGGGAATGACTTTTTTCCGTGGGGGCGAGGGCGAGTGGAGGAGGAGAAGACAACAACAGTAGCGACCTGGCGTGGGCGGTGGGGCCCTGCACCGCAGCCGCGCGTGTCAGGCCGGGCATGCGAGGGAATGCCGGGGAGGGAAAAGCGAAAGGGTGCCTGCCTCCGCCTGCTGCTGGTGCTGGCGCGAGCAGAGCGGAGCAGAGCACCACTGCGGGAGGTCGAGGTCAAACGGCAGCGCGCGTCACCGGCGAAATCAAAGCGGCGAGCAGAGCGGGGGAGGAGGAGGAGGAATAAAGCGCGCGGCGGGTATGGTCGGTGACGAGCGCGCGGACGCTGCCACAGTGGATGGACGAGGGGGACGGACGGGACGGGGTGGTGGCGTAACGGGTACGGCGGGAGCTCGGCGCGCGCACGGCCGTGGCGGGTGGCGGTGACGGGTACGAGGCGCGGAGGCGGAGCGGGTGCGTTCGCCACCCCAGCGGGTCGCATTGATTACGCCCGGAACGTCGCGTAGCGTCGAGGAAGGACGGGAAAGCCGCAAGCCGGGCGCGGTCCGTTGGTTGGCGACGCCGCCGGATCGAGGACGCGGATTCAGCCTACGAGTCTACGACTACCGGCTACGTGCGCCGGGTGCGCGGACCACGGCGGCGTCCCGGTGCCCGTCCAAACGGGCATTCCGTCGCCGCCCGCCCAACCGTTCTCGACCCGGCATCCAAAACAAGAAAGGAACAGGGGCAAAGTGCCTTCCAGGCGAGGTTGACCGCGCGCGGCGGGCACCGAGGTTTCGTCGGGCCTGGCGCCGCCGGCCGAGAAACCCGCCGCGAGGGGAACTGGGAAAAGGCGTGGCGCTGCGATCGTTGTAAACATGGAACGCGCCTTGTACGAAAAGGTTGGGTTGAGCATTACGAGACGATGATGGAAGACGGATCGTAAGCTCGAATGTCCTTGGGAGTCACTAAAAATACTCTATCCACTACTATTAGTATGTTAAGTTTACTAAAAAAAAAGTACTCTATCAGCCGGTTCAAGGCAATACTATTCCTGTATGGAATGAAACCAGGAGTTCAAAAAATGCTTATATACAATTCATCTATTTTCAAATAAAACTGAAAAAGAAATAAATGGCAGACAAGCATACCCGTAGCCCGTAGCCAGCTCCCCTCGAAAATACGTACGTACTGGAGCAATACTGTTCCGTGTAACATGGATCACGCCCACGGGACAGAGTGGCAGAAAACGACCTAAGCTTGCAGAGAATTTTATCTTTGTCAGTGACTTTTTAGTTTTTTTTTTTTCCCTGACCACGATTCCGTTTCCACCGGTGCAGCAGGACAGGACAACAGTAGAAATATTGAAGCGAGGCCATTGGGGCCAGGTAACGAGCGTGGCTCAGCGCTGATCCATGGACCAGCCGAAGTGCGGCAGGTGCCCAATAAAACACGGATTATTACCATCTGTCATGTTTCGCCAAAATGTCAATGCGAGTATGCAACCATGACCCATGAGCACTAGCCCTAGCGTTGTTTATACCCGAGCTTGCACGGTTCAGCCGCTCCACTCCAGCGGCTCCAGCCAGCATTGGGCGACTTTCGGATGCACGGCTTTCACAGGAGATTGTTCCGTCCGTCCTTATATTATTGACAAAATAATCCCAAGTTTTATCGATGCGCGAAGAATTTTTAAGCATGTGGTGTCGAGAATTGACATGTTCTTGGACTGATCATCGACGTTCCTGAAGCTGTTAAGAAATGTTTTACCGGATGACTGTGGGGAAGCCTTGGAATTAAACTGAAAATGTTGGATGGATTTAAAAAATCATTAAAATGGCTAAAGGCTACTCTACTAGAGTGCATGTGGCTCTTTATTTAGGCGTGCAAGAAAAAATGGTAGTACTGCTACTACTAGCAAGCACGGAGTACAACCGTTAGCTTCAATTGATATTTATCCGGATAACTTTTGAAAAGTGGTACTAGAGCGTTTCTTGAATTTAAAAAAATGTACTACAGTAGACCATTCCTATAGGGAAACATCATTTAAAGTATTTGCAATTATACTTTTTACTTTTTGTGCTATATAATGACTTGCTGAGACATGTACTCCTAGAAACTTTAAGTTTTAAGAATGTTTAATTTGATTAGGGAATCTGTTTGTCAAGATTCGCATAGGATAAGAACATAGTTGTCTTCAAACATACTCTTAGGACTAATAATATACTCCTTCCAGGGACAATACTGATGTTCAAACATCACTTGATGTAATCTAACGAACATCTATTCGCAAACAAGAATATGTCGAAAGAGAGTAATATCTCCGCTTTTAAAATAGTGTCATCGACTTTAAATTTCAATTTTGATCATTTTTCTAATTAAAAAAATTAGTTTAAATGTGTAAAATTTTGAATCGTGTTTCAACTATATTTGATGGTAAAACAAATTATAATAAAATATATGATTTTTACCGTAACTTTTTAAACAATATAAATGATCAAAGTTGAGATTTAAAATAAACATAACATCAATTTAAAAACAAAAGAAGCATAGAAGTAAATACAGAGTAAGAAAAAAATGATCTTCTCCAGGTAGGAGTAAATCTTTGCTACCGGTGCTTAAAATGGAAGTGGGGGCAGGCAAATGTACTTGCACGGACATCGTACTACCAGGTCCAGGGTTGCTTCGATGTTTAAAGAGGGGAGGCTGGTGCTGCTGCTACATCAATGTGTGATCGTAAATGCGATCTACGTACAAGAGCAAATAGTGCTCGTGGTGACATTATATGCAAGCAGTGCCAGTAATTAAAGTGCATAAATGTCAGATTCTGGAGCCCCAGCAAATAAATAAGGACAACATTTCATGTTTCGATGCTCCAAGAAAAAAAAATGATATAAAATTTAAATAGTAGCCTTTTTAAAATACAAATTTGATCTTAACTGTTGATTTATATAACAAAACATACATCTAATTACTGTCACCTGCTAAAATTTACTAATAATTTTTCATATTAAATTATTCAGCAAGTAATAACTATTAAAAAAATTTACCTTCTTAGAAGGTAAAAATAATAATTTAAACATCAAGATTAATGTAAATAAACGGTCTATATTCATTTCAGTCTATTCTAAAATCTGTCATAAATAAATCCTGCAAAAGTTGCGTATGCAAAAGTAAGAATGATAAAAGAACTCAGGCTGTGAATCTTTTCATAAATTAAATCTATTTTTATTAAATTTTAGTTCAAAAATAAATAGAATTTAACACAACTCTAATTTCATCTGACTCTATGTTTTTAGTTCATTTTCTCTGATTTCAGCCCTACCATAGGTGGATGCTTATTTGCTCCATCCAAGAATATGTTTATTTATGGGTTTAGTTGTGTTTTTCTTTTTCTTTGTAATTATGATTCTTACAAATTCTTTTTTCAACACCGCGCATAGTACGTTTCGCATTAAAATAGAAGAGAGAGAAACAATAAAAAATCGTTTACACAACGACCCCCAAACGACCTAGACAAATAGACAAAATCAAATTATATGCCCACAAAAAGCGACTAATCTAAAATCCCAGCTAAAGAACAAAGCCGCACAATTTCTAACACCTTATTTGCCACCACAAAAGCAAGAGAGGAGAGACTCCTAAACACACGATTTTTCCGCTTCAGCCACAGAACCCAAATAACAAGCACCACAAGGGTATTGAAGTCCTTCCGGCAAGGTTTAACCACACATTTGCGATTAGCGAGCCACTAATATACAAAACGAACGTCTAGCCCCACCCACAAAGCTTTCCAACCGCAGCGTCGAAGAACACGAAACCACACCTCTTTACTGAACACACAAGAGAGGAAGAGATGGTCAGTAAACTCCTGATGCTAGCTGTAAAGTGCACACGGCCTGAATTCAGCAAATTATGCCGTTGAAGTCTTTTTGACGTCCAACACTGACCAAGTAACACGAGCCAGACGAAAAAACCACACTTATTCGACGCACGGGTCCTCCAAAGTTGTGCTGCCCGGGCACTGCCGACTCACTGAGAAAGAGAACATGATATGCGGAGCTCGAGGAGAAAACACCCGAGAAAGTCCATTTCCACACAAAGCAGTCTGTAACAAGATGATCAAGAGTGAGACTTTGGAGGAGCTCATGCGACCGGAGAACCTCAAGCAAACACTAAACTGTGAGAGCCCCTGCCAAATCACTCATCCATGCATTGCCGCGCAACGCATCCGCGACCAACCTCATTCGGCGAGCACGAGGTTTGATGATGGAAAGGAGATTAGGTGTGATGTCCGAGATGCATCTTCCATGCAACCAATGATCCGATCAGAACAGAAATGACCGTCAATCTCGAAGCTGGAGGGAAGTAGAGACTCGAAACAGATCCTGAATAGTATGATCAGCCGATAGGTGGAAACCTGCCCATGGACGAGTTCGATCGACCCGCTGTAGCCATAGCCATCTCAATCGCAGAGTCAACCAGAACAAATCAATGTTCAAGATGCCAAGACCACCCAAATGAAGTGGCCGTTGGACTTGCCTCCAAGCAACTAGACACTTCCCACCCTTTACCACATTGATGCCGTCCCACAGGAAGGCATTCATGAGCTTGTTTAGGATTTTAACCACCTAAGACAGAAGCTACAGCGCAATCGCAGTGTATGGTTCTTACAAATTCGATTAACTTTATGAACATGCCAATTATATATTACAAAATATGTTTCATGATGAATTGAAAAGATATTAATTTCATCCTAATAATGTTTATCGAATATATAAAATAATTTTGTTTAAAAAAAAAAGAGTCTATAAAATAATTGAGCTTACAAAACAAACTTATAATGAAATAGGAGTAGAGATGGCATACTTATAAAGTCTACACATCAAGCATATTTTTTTAAGTACAAATCAAGCATATTTTTCTAAACAAACATGCTAAGTATAACATTCTGGTCATCGACGCAGATCTGGACAGTTGCAGGGGCACGCATCGCAATAAAGCGTCCGGGAGGCAGTAACCACTCCCAGCAAAGTGACCAGTAACTTGCGAAAGAGAAGGTTAACCACGCGTCGAAACGAAGTCAACCAACGGATAAACAGAACACTAAGGCAGGAGGATTAGTACTACACAGTGACCGCTGGAGCGGAAGCAATGAAAACGGAACAAGACAAGACGTCGATGACCAAACCAGTCAGCAACGCATGTTAGTAGGGTCAGCATGGCCGGGCAGGCCCACCAGTTGCCGTGCCCTCCTTTTGTCACAGCGTGTTCCATAGATGTTGAGAAGGAAAAAACTGATTGCACAATGACATTTTATTAGTATAATAGTAGTAATATCAAATTTTATGTTAGAAGTCAACAACAACAATTTATAAATGAAAAGAGCATATGTTCCATACTATCAGGTATAATTATTATATGGAAGATTATGTTACAGATCTGTTGGCAACCAATATTCTGATCCAACGTATTGTGTGTATGCTTCCGGTCAGTGAAAAAATCCGACCTATACCCTCCTCTACACCTTTTTTCTTTCTATTGGGATACCCTCCTCTGTACTGACTACACGTGTACTGTTGTAGATGTATGGTATGTCCATCATATTTTCTCCTAAAACTTACTACCAAGCTGCTCCTGAAACTGCACTTAATTAGCTCACCTATAGAGGTAAGAAGTGAGGTTTCACTTTCACCTTTCAGAGGCCGATCTCGGTCAGCGTCACCTCGCGTTGCAGCAATGCGGCCTGCCTTGGGCCAGCTTCTCCCAGAGGCACACCATCTGCGCCGGCGACTGGTAGTGCGCTGTGAGGTACCCATCTTCGCAGCCGGCCTGGCAGAACTTGTCGCTGTGGAGGTACTCCACGGCGTTCCCGGGGCCGTTGAACTGCCCCACCCACATCCCCATGCTCACGTCCTCCATCTTGAAGAGCTGGAGAAATTGTAATGGCAATGCAATCATTATTTTGTTGAGCACCCGTGCACACAGCAGGGTCATGGGCATGGCCTTTTGGCTTTAGGTAAATCTTTTCAGGTTCAGCATGATTGGGTTCATGCCTTTTCTGTTTTTCATCAAAAATGAAATCATGCTAGGGAGCCAAAGCTAAAGAAGGTGGTTCTTGAGTACTTCAGTGTATCCCAATTGGATTGCAACCACTGCAGAGATGACTTACATTTAGTCTTCCTTTCTCCATTTCAGAAATGACGAAGTTCGCTATGTCAGAAGAAACAATGTAGCCTGCACCATCGGCGTATGGTGGGTACTCTTCTCTGGGCCACTCCTGGAATTCGGGAGATGAATGTTACAAAAAGAATTCATTTGATAGAGGCCCAACTTAATCCAAGTTTTTCCTCTAGCAACAGGTGATTAAACTACATGCTTATATGAAACAATAATTTATTCATGTGGGCAATAGCAGCTTATGTCATGTCCACGAAGTGACAACCAGTTGCATGCCCGGTAAATGTGTTGCGTACTATTTGCTCAGTCAAATTCAGAGCCGCAGTCTTTCTGAATGATAATTGCCAATGGAGTAATGATAAGGTGTATAAGAAAAGGACCAATTCCGTGATTAAGTAAACACTACTAACAGTTTAACTATTTCCCATATAGTGATATTTCACGCGAAATCTCATATACGAAAAAACATAGTTCTGTTTGTTTTTTTTTCTCGAACACGCAGGAGACATAGTTCTGTTTGTCATTCTGAGAGAAACTTTATTCTGTCTGCAGCATGAACATTTCACTAATTTCATATCTAAAGCCATACAAGTGAGTAATAATCAACCTGCAATTTCCTAAATGTAAATTTGATAGTAAAATTTTAACAAAGGTGAATTTTGGACTGCTTTTAGAGGAAGGTGAAAAAAATCAGCTATTCAACACTTCACCTCATATGCCACGGCCCATTTCCCCTCTCTTAGAGGCCTGTGGTAGTAGTTCATGTTCCCCAAATAGATGCTTTTGTCCTCTGGGATTTTCTTCAGTTCAGCCATCAGCGAATCAAGTCTAACAAAAGTATCATCATCACATTTCATGACATACTTCGCCGGAATAACATTGGCCTTCCAGTGACAAAGATAAAAAAAAAAAGATAAAATTAGATAGTGTAAGAATGCATGTAAGAAAATTGTCAGTAAATGCAGTTCAAATACTCCATCCAAGTTGTGCTACATACCACATAATTGCAGATGGCAACTGTCTTTAGAACAACCAGATCATAGCTATCCTCGAAAGGAACAATGACAATGTCCCTAAAAAATTCTGCCTCTTTCATCAAATCTTCATTCACTTCCTTTCTGACATTCTGTCCTAAAACATGTTCAAGTTATTTCGGCTCATATGAACAGGCTGAAAAAGGGGGGCAAGATAAACTGTAAAGGCATCAAATTACCAATGCAACAAAAAAACGAGCCACCGTTTTGGATGAATTTCTTACTGAGGACATCCATGATTTCCTCAAAGCCATGCGCTCAGTGAAATGGCTCCCTGCAGAAAAAATGCCAATGAACAGGTCCACAGGCTCTTCAGCAAGAGGAGGGGATTTAAGTTCTGCGAGTAACTCCAGGTTTCTCTGTATAATGGTAGCATGTGTCGTTGGTAATGATGCAGCTACAACTGATACAACATCAATACCACCATTCACAGCTAAGATAACAGCATCCTCAAGAACAAAGCCCTTGAAAAGAAGAGAAGTAATGCAGAACACATCAGAACACCGGGATGAGCATACAAATAAAAAGAGCGCGCATATAAACAGATCAAGTAAGAATATAAGTTAATAATCAATCCAAGAAAAGGAACTGTGGAACTAGGCTGCACCTTTCGAAATTTGAATTGGCTGCATAATATCATGCACACATGGCATTCATGCATGCAAATCTCATTAATTCATAGGATGCATTAGAAAGGAAGCAGAACTTACAACACGATAAGGAAAACATGTGACATGCTTCCCATCAACATGAACATGGTAGCCATCTAAACCAGCATTTAGTGTCAGAACAAACATTTCACCCTCCACGAAAGGATATGGCCAAACCATTGAATTTCTGTCCGGTCCTGGATCGCGGATGCGCAACCGCAATCTCTTCAACTCCTCTGATGCGCCATCAGTGCTTCCAGCTCCAGTCCATTCCTCACATTCCACCAAGCCATCAACTGCACTACAGTAGAAATATAAGAGATCTGTATATTTTTTTCATAATGTTGACATTTCGCATTTCAAACTATTTAGTTATATGATCATGTTACTAAATGTGTATCTTGTTCGAATCAGGCATATACATTCTATGAAAAAGTCGATCGGAATGTAGAAGTAGGAACAGGTTGCTCCAATAATTGATTTCAGTTCCAAATATATAACATCAAAATAGGTATCATGAGCCCATAGAAACTTTTGGACAACATGCAAAGGATACAGAGGCCTAAGAAATATTATTCACCTCAATTTTCACCTGCAGTTGTCTTGGTTACACATTGAATTCTCGGCATACTAATGCTAGATCACAGGCTGTTATACCAAGCACTTTCCTTTTTTGTGCAGCAAGGAGTGGCAAAATGTCAAAAGCTAACTGATATGCTACATCAGAAAAGGAAATATGAGCACCACAACTAACAGTCTTGCTACACCGGAAATGATATTCTAATCACTGCCATGGGAAGAGGAACGGAACATTCCATATTGCCTTCACGGCTCCACAAAATGTTCCAACAGATCTAGGACAAGGAGTGACATGGGGCTCTAGCAAATTATACACTGTCCACATGGTTCCTTCACACAAGGAGACAAGTCTCATTTTGTCAAAAGATCAACTAACTAAATAAAACCTGCCGCTGGCAAAGACCATGAATTATTTTTTCTGAAGTAACATGCATATGTGCCTGGCTCATTCAGCTTGATATTCCTTTTACAAGAATAGTTGGAGTAATAAACAAAAAACTTGTTTCAAACTCATTCCTTGATGATACGTCCGGTTTCTCTATTTTGGTTCCCAAAATGACGGTCACATTCATTTGTCCACTAATGTTTTGTTTTCAAATTGTGAGACGAAGTTTCATCCCATCCATCAATAAAGCCATCAAAGCTCCAATATCACCAGCAAAAGTAATTCTAATCATTGCTAATGATAGCAATTTTTCCTTGAATAGTTCATGTCTAGCAATCAAATTAGTACAAACAAATTGCCTCATAGGACAGAACGAAAAAGGCCTAGAGTACTGTCGGGATCACGTACCCCAGGTACCTAACAGATCGCTCCAACGTGAGAAAATCGGGGGTCGGACGACACGGGCGCCGACCTCTCCACGACGACCTACGACGGCTATCTCATGGCCACGCAAGGGCGCGAAGACCCCGGGCTCCGAGAATAACACCCGAGGACGACCCCCAAGAGGCAGGTACCGTGTTATGGTACAATTACTCCGGGGACCAGCTGCCATCCGTCCCGACGAGACAGGACGAGATTCACCACGACGACACTCCAGCAGAAAGCTGCGACGACTGCCCCACGCGATGGGACAGCACTGTAGCTGGCACAGTAACGCCGGACAGATACTACGGTACCCGCCGACATATCCGACGCGACGGGTCATGACCGCGCCTGGACGGAACGAAGTGATGTCGACAACGACGGACGGGTCCACCTGTCGGCGAGACGGCAGGATCGCGTAGGACCCATTGCATGTAACCTCAGGGCTCTCCCTATATAAAGGGAGGCCCAGGGAGCGATAGAGGAGTAAGTGAAACACCACACCAAGCACGCCTCGATTTTCTCACACCCAGGGTCCTCCCGCGGAGAGAGGCCCCCGTCTTGTAACATTGTCCTTGAGATAATCCGCTCCCTAGACGTAGGGTATTACACCACTCAGGTGGCCCGAACTAGGCGAAAAATCCCTTTTAGTCCATCTCAGACTAGGCCATATCGAATCCGAAGGCATACCGTCTCTTACGATCGTATCTTTACTGTGCCGGTGGTCAGAACGCCGACAGTTGGCGCGCCAGGAAGGGGGGCGTAAACATCTCCTTTGGTGTGTTTTCACTTCGGTTTTTCGATGGCCCCATGCTTCGTAGTAGAGGACGTTTCGATCTCTCACCTCCGCTTCAAAGACGCCACGGTCACTGTCTCTAGAGACGGTCGATCGTGGCAAGCCCTCGTCTTCATCTCTGGGCAGACCTTCCGTTTCGGGAGCCTGGACTTCGTCGCGGACGAAGGCGGCGATCTCTGCCTCCAGGCTCCACGCGGAAGGCGCCCTCGCTGGTGGCCTCGGAGCCATCTCATTTTGGAGCACGACCCGTCGAGGGAGTGCTTCACTCTCCACGCTCCCAAGAGCGCGGAACCGGCGACTCCCGGCACCACGCCACCGGGTGCCAACCTGTCCCTGCGCCCTTCAGTAGACGTCGCCGGCCAAGCTTGGCCGCCCCCGGGACGCACTGACAGCCCTGAGCCTAGAAGCAAGGCTCCAGCCGGGCCCAGCGACACGGCGCGAGCCCGAGGGCGATCCACCTACCAGCAGCTCGCAGCTGGGGGGCCGCCAACCTTCGACACCCCGCTCGAGAACCTCGCGGCGGCAGCGTGCATCCTCAACGAGACCGCTGCCCCCGAGGACCCGGCGCTGAGGGAAGTGTACGACCGCGTACGCTTCTACCTCGGCAGCGCGCTTCAGCGACCGAAAGCGTCTCTCCGACCCCAGCAGTCGGAGACGAAAAGCAACCGCCAGTCCCAGGACCGGCGGAGCTCGGCGCGCGACAGCCCAGTCGAGGAACGACGCCCTCGACACCATGCGGGGTCAGTCCTCCCCCGCCTCGGCCCCAACCTCGACGTTCGCGGCACCATCGACGCCAGGCGCCAAGCGAGGAGCGAGCTCCGCGACGAATCCCGCTGGAGACGCTCCCACGACCGCTACTACCGACGCGGCTCCCTCGACTCCAGGAGCCCGAGCCCTGAGGGGGTCGGACTCAGAGCGTTCGGATCGCTCATCCGGCACGCGAAATTCCCGCAGAGGTTTCGCGCCCCGACCACCATCGGACGCTACAACGGGGAAACAAACCCCGTCCACTGGCTGGAGGACTACCGCCTCGCCTGCAGGACCGGAGGGGCGGACGACCTGTTCGCCATCCAGTACCTGCCTCTCTTCCTCACCGACTCCGCCCGAGGATGGCTCGAACACCTCCCCGAGAGCTGCGTCCAAGACTGGAGCGACCTACGCCGAGTCTTCGTCGGCAATTTTCAAGGGACTTACACGCGTCCGGGTAACTCCTGGGACCTCAAGAATTGTAAGCAGGGGCCCGGCGAATCGCTCCGGGAATATATCCAGCGCTTTTCGCGAAAGCGCAACGAGCTCCCCAGCGTCAGCGACGCCGACGTGATCAACGCCTTCACCTCCGACACGGCGTCCAAGGTGCTCGTCCATAAGTTGGGTCGGAGGAACCCTCGGACCGCCCGAGACCTCATCGACATCGCCACCACCTTCGCCACCGGAGAAGAGGCCGTGCAGGCCAACTTCGACCGAGGTCGGGCGAAGGACGAAAGGTCGGGGAACGACCGTCGAGGAAATCAACCCCCCGACCGGTCCACGAACCGCCGCAGCGAGCGGGGTGGCGGCAGCTCGAGCCGCAAGGGCAAAGGTCGGCACCACGATGACGACTTAGTTGCCGCCGCAGACCATCCAGCCCGACCCCCGACCAAGAAACTGGCTAACCATGACGGCCACTTCGACAAGATGCTTGACCGACCCTGCTCCAACCATTCTATTCCGGTCAAGCACACCCTCCGGAATTGCCACCTGGCAAGGAGGTTCTTCAGGAGCGAGCCACAAGCCGGCTTCCCGGCGGCCAAGACCAACCCTCAGACCAAAGCCGCTGGGGAAGACGAAGGAACGGCTTTCCCCGAGGCAGAGGACTGCCTCATGATCTTTGGCGGCCCTGCGGCCTACTGCGAATCTCGCAGCCGCCAGAAGAGGACATGGCGCGAGGTCAACGCTGTCAACCCCGCGGTCCTCCGCTACCTCAAGTGGTCCGAGGCCCCGATCACATTCGATCGGGCCGACCACCCGGACCACGTCCCACAGCCCGGGCGCCTCCCGTTGGTGCTCGACCCCATCGTCGGCTCCGTGCGCCTGTCAAAGGTGTTCATGGACGGAGGAAGCGCCCTCAACATCCTCTATGCCGACGTCTTCCGGGCGATGAGGCGAACAGAGGCCGACCTCCGTCCGACTCACGCCCCGTTTTACGGAGTCGTCCCCGGGGGCTACACGACGCCCCTCGGCCAAATCACGCTCCCAGTCACATTCGGTGACCGGAGCAATTTCCGGACCGAGTCGCTCACCTTCGAAGTGGTGGAATTCACCGGCGCCTACCACGCCATCCTAGGTCGGCCGTGCTACGCGAAGTTCATGGCCGTCCCCAACTACGTTTACCTGAAGCTGAA
>BCLH01000029.1:317957-329985 GCA_001602315.1 Zoysia pacifica
CGGCGTCGAGAGCACGCACGTCGAGGCCGGAGATGGCCAGCCGATGCGGGCCGCGGGAGGACGCGGGGCCCCGCCGCGCCGCGTCGGAGACGAAGTGGCGGTCGGCGGAGCGGAGGGAGACGGTGGCCACGGAGAGGAGCGCGGCGAACGCGAGCAGCAGCAGCAGCGCGCGGAGGCCGCCGTCGCGGCGCGAGCCACGCCGCATGGCTGTGATGGTTCGCGCGGTTTGGAGTTGCGGGGGAGGTGGCGAGGGAGGCCGGACACGAGGGAAACTTGGGCGCGTCGCTTCTGGTTTTGCAAAAAATTTCGAGGTTTAAGAATTGGAGCACTATAGACAGAGAGAGGGTCCAATATTTTCTTTTTGCAATCTTTTTAGAGCGGGAGAGGGGGCGACCAGTTGGGTGCACTCTTCTTTTCAGCAGTTGTGTACGCTCCAAAATGTTGGGTTTTCCTTGGGGTGACGAATACCAGTACCAAAATAGTACTATCACAATTTCACGAACGTTGAAGGAATCTTAAGATGACATGGTATTGCTTACACCACATTACTTTAAGTACTATCTCTATTTTAAAAATTATTGACCATCATTGATTTTTAGGAGTAACATTGATTTTGATCATTTATTTTATTTAAAAAATTTACTCCAACTTGCAAAAAAATTAATGATATTTTATATATCACTATGGATAAAGCAAATAATAATAAAATTTGCATATTTGAATAATTTTTTTAATAAAATAGATAACTAAAATTGATGTTAAAAGTTAACGATGTTAATAATTTAAAAATAGATGGAGTATAATGTTGCTAGTCATTTTACTAGAACTAAAGATCATGTTTCGAAAGTTGAATATTTTGAAACCATATAGCAAAAAAAAACTCTGATTTTCCAAGATTTCGTAAAAATTTTATTATACTAATACTAATCTATAAAATAAGTGTATTAAAAAAATGGATAAAGTCAAATTTACTTTCTCAAGTATAGCTAAAATCCAAATAATCCCTTAAACTATGATTTGATTTATTTTATCTCACCAGACATGATTTTGGTTAATTTACCCTCTAGTGTAATTTCTTTTTTAATTCTCCTTATACAATTACAGTCTTAAGATGAAACTTTATGAGATAATAAAGTATATTATAACATATATTAAAAAAATATATCTTAAATTTTTTACCATTATTTTGTTGTTTTGTATTTCACAGATTAATTTACTATTAAATATCTTTTCTTATAAAAATAATGACAAAAAATTATAATTATTTTTTAATATATGTTATGTTGTTTTTTATCATGTCATAAAGTTTGTATTGAGAAAAAAAATTACACAAGGGAGATAAATTGACTCCAAATCATATTTTGGTGAGGTAAAATAAACTAAAATATAGTTTAGAAGGTTATTTAGACTTTAAAAATGTAGTAAAGTGGACTTTATCTTAAAAAATCCTCATTCCAAATACGCTCAACATTTGTATTCCAACTCCTCTTTATTGTGTCGGTTTATACAGCGTACCCACTAAATGCGTACCTTGGAAGTAAACCGCATCAGAGTTCCTAATCCAATTATGCAGGGCCTAGTTGGAAGATAACGCTAAGTCACGCATCATCCACACACACGTACGCAGCCTCTCTGGACTTTCTGAGGAAGTATTTCTCCGTACGTGTGCCGCTCGGAACAGGTGGGCATGGGAACGATCCGCGCGCGCCCACGCCGGCGCGTCGCGAAGATAGCGACGGCGCGCGCGGACGCGTGGCGGCGTCGGCGGGGAAGAAGAACTCGCGGAAGGAGACGGGGGCCGCGACAAACGCCGCCGTCGATCGTCGGCGTGGAAGGACGGTCCACCGCTTCGGCGGCCTGGTAGGCAGGCCGATGATGTTCACGTCACCGCTCGAATCGAGAACTTTTTTTTTTTTTTTTTGGAAACCGAATCGAGAACTTAAGGACGAGATAAGGAAGGAGTAGAGCCATCAGCTGCCGCTACTGGTGAAAGGTTGGCGGCGGCGGCATGGACCGCGAGCTGGACTGCTGGAGGCGCCTCAAGGTTGCCACGGAGACACGGGAACGGCCTACTGGCGACGTACTGGAGCGATCCATGCAAATCTTTTTCCGGGTGCAGCTCCACGTCGAGCCGAGCATGCGGCGGCCGAGAAGTGGAGACGGTGGCCTTTGGGCTTCAAGTGTGGGCTCCTAGCCTTGAGAAAAGGCCAGCACGAAAAATTGGGCTTCATTGCTGACAAATCGTGAACTTCTTTTTCCATTTTGTTTTCACAGCATTTTCTGTTGTACCTACAAACAGCACTCTCCCATTCTTAAATTGTTGTTACTACGACAATAAATATATAAATCATTTTTCACTAAAACTCTTGTTCTAACCAACCTGGTTCTAACTACAGCAAGTAAAAAGCTGAGGAAGTATTGGGGGAGTATTATGTGTAGCTAATACAGTTCTCGCTCCGCTAAAAATGCATGCTTTCGCGCTTGAAAAAAGAAGAAAGTTTAGCCCCTGCTTTTTCTCACCCATCATCTGCGCAGGAATGCCAGATATAAAACGTAGGATAAGCCGCCAAAGCTGGCTAGGCCACACGGCATGAGATGATGGTCAGTACACAGCCAAACCACTGCCAGAACATGTTTTATCAGTACGGTTTTGGATCAAACCGAGTAAAAATGGTCGCAACAACAATTTTGGCGAAGTAGAATTTTTTTCAAACCACAATACATCCAGTACACTTTTGCGAATTGCGAGGCCGGGAGCACATATCCCAATCCTCAAATAATAATACTCCGTGTGCAACAGAGATTCAGACGTACTCCTACCTAAATTCTATACACAGCTTTTCTACAGAGAATTTGTATTCATTTAAAGAGCAGCCACATACACAATTACACATACAAGCTGAACGGCACAGCACAGCGGCTCCAGTCACACTTACCATCTTCACAATAGTGGGGTTGGGTACAGGGTACTCGAGTTTGCTGCAAGTGGATTCCTAGCCCTAAGTTCAAGCCTGGAAAGAGCCAAAAGCGCGTTGTTAGAAACAGCATTAGCTTGGAGAAATAACCAGTACTCATGACACATAAAACAGGCGATAAATATTTTCATTTTAAAATTCTGTTGTGCTCCTCCTCTATTGGAAACCATATACTGCATCCAATTTGAGTAGGAGACAAATACTGCATCCAATTTGAGGTCCATGTGGATACCAGACGGGGTCTCATTGAGCTTGTTCGGAACTTGGTAGCACACATCAGTACATCACATCAAAGCATAGTCCTCACTCAAGGATTTACAACTAACAACACTAAGAACCCTAAATTATCAAAAGCTCGTATTGTCTCTCCAAATCCGAGGACAAAAGTAAGCAGCCCCAACCTTACGAATCAGACTTAAACTGCAAAACTCTAACAATTAAGGGAAACTACTTAACATGTCACACTGTAATGTACCTGAAACTACTTAAGCCACCCTGTCAAGCTAACCAATCAAAGTTTGCAAACCGGATGATAAATCCGAAGAGGTTAGTGAAACGGATTCTAGATTCTGAAGTTCCTCGTGCAATTCAACACTGGTTACATCAGGAGCAGAGTTTGTACAAAGTCATACCTCCTCAACGGGGAGCAGCCCGAGCTCCCCGATCACCCCGGCCGCGCCGCGGAGCTGCGCGGCGACGCGGGAGCCGCAGGTGGGTACGTCGTCGAATATCGATGCCGAGAGCGACTCGGAGACGAACCCCGCCTGGAACTCAATCGTGCCCTGGTCCGGGTGCGCGACCATGCCGCTGATGGGGACCCAGAGGAAGAACTTCTTCGCCTGGACGCCGGAGAGCCCCGAGATGGCGCCGTAGGAGAGCGTGCCGGTGATGGTCCTGTCGAAGTAGACGAGCTGGGAGCCGTAGTGGACGTAGCAGGTGCCCGCGAGCTGGATCTCGAAGCGGCCCGTCTTCTCGTCCAGGGAGTGGGAGGCGACTGGGTCCGGGAGGAGGCCCTTCGGGAGGCCGTAGCTGGGCAGGATGTCGTTCGCCTCGCCGCTTAGCGACACGCAGCCGGCCTGCGCCGCCGCGGTGACGGCGGCGGCGAGGACGAGCAGGAGGAGGTGCCGGGAAGACATGGCCGTTGAGGGTGGTTGGGATTGTTCGTGATCCGGCTGTTTCCCTAGGAGCGCGTGGACTCTGTTTGGTGGTGTCCTTTGCTCGTGTTTCGCTTTTGGTATGTGGAACGCTAACACGACACTGACTTTATACTGCTTCGTTAGTCGACTTCCGGATTGCGACTCCATTATACTCACATTTTCAAATGTTTGCGCCTTCGATTTCATATCCAATTTTTTAGTGTGGAAAAATTAAGATGTACTGCAAGGGCCGCTAATCCATTAGACCTCTTTTAGAACGTGAATTTTTTTTAAATATTATATTTTTCCTTATAAAATTGAACTTATTTTTATAAATTTTTTATATGATTCATATGAAATTGACACTTTTTCCCGAACGACTTTAAGGCACAGTTTTAATATGGGTACCGGAGATGGTTTCCATTAATTCACACACTGCTAATTTTTAAATTTACCATTTAATAAAGTTAATTTGCTTAATAATGAGGAGCAGGCACGTTACGATTAATGCAATCTCTTGTAGGAATAAAAATAATGAACTCTGTCCTAAAAACATAATCATTTTTAAGTTTGATCAAAACTAAACTTCTTTAATTTTTACCTCTAATAATGGAGAATACATATTTTTTTTGTCTCATATAAAGTTATGTTAATTATTAGATTCACATGAAGCAAATTTTCATAATATAACTCTTTATATATTAGAAATTGTTTAATTTTATTTTAAATATTTTAATCAAAATTAAAAAATCATTTATATTTTGGGATGAACAAAGTAGTTGCAGTCCACAACTACCGAGATACTCCATTCGCTCCAAAATATAAGAATTTTTAGATTTCGTTAAAGTCAAACTTTTATCACTTTGACTATTAATAATATATAATTAATAATGTGCTATTATATAAAAATTATATTTTTTAGATTCATGAAATAAGTTTTTATAAAAATTATATTTTATATTAGAAATTATGTAATTTTTTAGATATTATTAGTTAAAGTTTAAAAAAATAATTTTATTTAAATCTAAAAATGTTTATATTTTGAAACGGAGACCCCATTTGATTTAGCGTGTCCGAGTTCATCTCAGTTCTTTCGCGCTGCTAGTGCTAGCATCATTGACGAGTCCACAACTAGCGAGAGCATCGTAGAGCGTCGCAATCGTTTCAGTTTGCTTGAAAGAGCAGGGCATCGATCGCCGTCCTTCTGCTCCTAGTTTGGTCACCGCTCCTCACCGGCCGATACGTCCTGTTCGCTGCCATTGGCTAATAAAGATTCTTCTCTGTTACTACTAGGAGTATAAATCCAGTGTACAAGTGTTGAAGGCGATGGCTATCCGATCGGATAGGAGTAGTTGGCCTTGATTGCCAACTCTGTCTCGGGGAACCTGGCTGACTGGAAAAGATCAACGGGATTTGTTTGTAACGTAGGCAGAAATTTCCGAATTAATCTTTCATTTGGAAGCGGATAGAATTAATTTTTTCTCTCATATATATATATTCATCTGTAATTTGGACCGTACATGTTGCTGCAAGGTCAAGTGAGAATTTCGTGTCCCAAAATCCAGTTCAGGGCACAAAACGAATACCATTATTCGTCGACGCAAAAGGGAGCATGATCGTGTGAGCGAATAGGGCCTAGGAGCTCATACACGGCACCGAGAGGTACTATGGCCGTGTTTGTTATAACTATCCATTCCCATAATCGACGAAAGCTGCGAGGATGTCGATTCTAAGATTTTGGTAATCTGAGCAAGAATCGTAAAAACCGAGGCAAAATCGCTCACCCGTTTGTTTTGAGAAGCAAAATCGCTCCAGGCAGCAGCGGTACAAACACGGCCTATAGCACTTCTTCGTTTATTGTAGTAGATACCACATAACCCTGAATATATCTTTTCAATTCAGATGATTTCGATGCGATCGCCACACGCTTTCCCTTTCCGTTCGTTCCTGCCTTGCTGCCAAAGCATTCTGTCGCTGACCTTTCATAATTAGTTGAACTTTTAGACCAAGTAATAACAATACTATGCCCAGAGGGCAAAAAATTATGAACAGGCGAAAGTGCGATGAAAGAAACCGGCAAGGATCCTGCGTGTCTTAAGAAGAGCGTTGTGACGTAGCACACCCAGTAGTCAAGCGACGTTTTTCTATTTGATTTGATGTAGTCAAGCAAGATTTGGTACCGGTTGTTGGTGTTTGGCATAACTAACTGAATATATGACATCAAACCATTGTTTCATTCTCTTGGTCTATGAATGTTACTCTAGTTGCTGATGCAGTTAACTTATTAAACACCATAATTAATTTATACTAAAAAAGAACCAGGGCATCGTGTCCTGATGTTGACATTTCTGGCTTGCTAACTGTTGAGGGGACACAATGGATATAGGAGCATCAGGACGCCATCACTTGTTGAGAAACTCTACCGCTTGCTCTAAGTCTTAATATTGTGTTGTGATGAGCGAACCCACGGACCAATCTTGAACGGAAGGAGGCGCGGAAGGTCGTGGGATACGAAGACAGCGGCGGCGGCGGCGAGGCAAATCTTGCGATGTGTAGAGGGGATGGGATGAGAATGAGACGATCGGGCTCGTGCATCCTCGCGTTCGTTCGCAGTGGGGAAGACGGAAGCGGCTTTCTGGCCTCAGGAGGAGGGGAGGCCCCTCTAATGATCCAATTAGCCATTCCATCTAGAGTGCGGCCAACCGAAATCTCAAAACTAGCCCATGTAGGGCTTATTTGGAACGCAACATTTTCGTAGAAATTGTGCAAAAATTTTACAGAAATTAATTCAATTTCATAAGAAAACCGCAAAAATAAAAAAAAATTCTAGACTCTGAAAAAAAGAAAGCGAACTGATATCCGAAAAGTCGAAACCGGTGTCCTAGCACACACTGAAATGGAAATATCCGATGTCACCAAAACAAAAATTTCAAAGAAAAAAAAAGAACAAAAAGAAAATCAATTTAACATAAATCAAGTTGTACGTAGTTATTATATCTGTATAGTAGTTTTCACTTCTTACTTGGCACCTTCAATTTCCCCTTGCCATGCCTCAAAGCTTTTGAAGTTGCTAACCCAGAATACGATTCCTTATTTTTCCTATTAGATGCAGTTTGCTTCAGTGTTTTGTGAGGTGCCACAACCGTCAGATCAGTGCTTTGCAATATTGCTGTGCAAATGGAACAGCTGGTACTCAAAATAAGGGGGAAAAGAAAAGGCCTTCCTCAATATTGAGTGTGCCTAACCCTACTCAATCAACAGCAAATGTGATATTTACCAGATCTAGAATGTTCAGTAGCAACAGCTGACACAGCTGAATCTTGAGGCGATGATATACAGATTTACATGGACTATTTTTTTCTATATTTTTCTTTTCCCATTGATGAATTTGGGCCGATATTGGCACCCCGGCTTCGGAAGGAGTTAGCAGCATTAAAGTCAACTCGTCCTGCCTCTGTTAATGTATCTCGTATGCAACGTCGCTAGCTCACATGATGCATTTGTCAAGCAGTTACGAGAGTTCAGTCTTCACTGGATCCTGGTCTAAAACGAGGAACCTTTGGTTATCCAAACAATGAGCGATTTTTGACTTCAGGCGCCATGCGTCATGAGCGGCTGATATTTTGTGTAATCAATCCCATTTAACCTAACACAGCATAATATCTGCTCAGGAAGTTCTTCAGCTTTATTTCCCTGCCGTTAGAAGTCCGCACTCAGCACGGTAAATACCAGTCTTTATGTGTAAACAGGATATGGAAACAAGCATAGCAAAGTTAAAACGTGACCATCTGACAAGTGACATACCTGAATGGTCAGCCCAACATCTAGAAAGCAAACTTTTAGCCTGTCCAAAAATGTTTCAAAACCTTTCCTTGAGATGTAGCTGAATCTGTGCATGTCAATGTCAATCTCAAAGTAGTTATCACCCTGCACAAAAGCAAAGCATTCTTTAGTATTCCTTCTAATAAGTAATCTAAGTTCAAAGTATGTGGATAAAAGAAAAGAATTTTTATAGCGGTGCAATTATTTCTGTGATAGTGGCACAGAAATGGATTGATACTGCCAGAACTACAACAATTTCTAGAAATAAAATCAACTGACCAAGTAAAATTCATGTTGCGGTCTAGAAAGCACAGGCTTCTCATTGTATGCGGTCATCAGCTTCCTCTCAGCTGCACTTAAAGGAAGATCATCAATATTAGCCACCCGGCCAAGTATCTTTAGCCGTTCTCGAAATGGTATCGTTGTTTCCATCGGGAACGCTTTTATCTTCTCAAGATGATCATTCACCAATTTCTGCTTGGGTAGGGGGAAAATAGGGAATTACACACTGATAATAGTTTAAACAGGAGAAGAACGTTACCATATAATAGTGATTCAAATATCTGCTAAAACTGCATAAGCAGACATTTGGCGGATCATCAATCACTGTATCAAAATGAGATGGAGTCTATATTTTTTCAGCAGAGTTCACTAACTGAATAACATTATAAAAATGCCTTGCCTTTCCCTAAGTTGAATGTGAAACAGTCAGTACCACATGACTTTGCTGCGTACTTGTGGTATGCACCTCGTATATGGTCCATACGCCTAACATCAAAAGGCCTTTGCATGTTGCCAGTTGGATGTGAAACAGTCAGTACCACATGACTTTGTTGCGTACTTGTGGTATGCAACTTGTATATGGTCCAAACGCCTAACAGCAAAAGGTCTTTGCATGTTGCCCACCCTAATTATGTGCGGCTATTTGATCCAAAAAAAATTTCTATATCTAAGGACCAATAATTCAAAGTTCAAATGTAAGGGGACATGTCCACATTTCCAAAACTTATAGAATATAATGACCACACATATTTTCCTGTATTCTTTATTTCATACAACTCAACTAAATGGTCAATTTTTCCACACTTTCACCTTTGTCCAGAACAAAGGGTATGGAATTATTTTAACATAATGAGGCGTCCCTCCAATAAACAATATTCGTAATGGAATAAAGGAACATCCCGTTATTCTTACACATAAAAAATACAAAATAATATGCAAAAAGATAGAGATATAGGAGTATTTATGAGAGATAAAAATCTTACTTTAATATTTTCAATGAATGAAGGTGGAAGCTCTTTGGAGTAACCTTCAGAAAGCCTAAAATATAAAACAAAGCTCATCCCTTCCCCATCAGTTTCGTTTTGAAACAATGAAGCGGGGTACAATGGCACCTGAGGAAAAATGAAAAACAAAGTAAGCTACATTTTTGCACTGAAAGAAATTAATAGTGCTTAAGTTCATCTGAAACCTATGATATATTAATGAAACATTTAAAAAATTGAAATGCTGGGAAACTCTTTTTTCTCAAATACGCAGAAGAGCTATGTAGTACAGTATTAAAAGAGAAAAAAATTCAGCCCAGTCCTCTGAAGAAGTGTCAGTAACTTAAACTACTTTGCAGAGAGACATAACTCTGAGCGGTTACCAAATAAAACAATGAACATGTTCAAAGGAGCTGTTACCATTAAGTCAACCAGGAAATACAGTGTCTTCATGACCTTGTAACCAGGGTTTGGGTTACCGACCAAAACGTGGAAACTGGTGGGGACTGTTTATGAAAACCGTGAAAACCACTCCAAATTAAAAATTCAAATATTGAAAAAAATTGATCGCAATGCTACAGTAATCCAGTCGTTTTCAGGTTTATCAAGCGGTTTCATAGGTTTACCGACCGGTTTCATCAGTTTTGAAGTTTCAAATTCTGAAACCCACCGGTTTACCCCTCGGTTTTACCAGTTTCTGAAATACTTAAAAAAAAATCATTTTTCCTGAAAAAAAAAACATCACCAGAAATAGTGAAATTTCGACGGTTTTGTAAACCTTGCTTATAAGTACTTTGACAAAAATATCCAGTGTAACAATTTGACAAGAGGGTGTTCATAAAAGAAGTGTATTGATGCGGGTACATTTTTGCTTACCTGTACATTTACCACCAAAAGAGGTGGAAGAATGCTAGAGAGATGAACATCAGGAAGTTGAACAAATCGAGATATATGATTGAGTTTTTGTGATGATAAGTAGACATCAACTCCAAATGGATAGTATGCAGCATAATTTGGAGCAAGTTCTTTCTTCTTATCCCTGGAAAGTGATTTCAGACTAAGATCATGCCAATAAAAGCACCCCAGATCTTCAAATATATCTGGAGCATGATATTAGAACATTTAAAACTCATAACAATATTTACCTGAAATAGTTTGATCCACGTACTCGGAATGTACCGGGATCAACATGAGACCAGCTGTTGGGCACTTTTGTTTCTAGCAAACACAACTGTACTTGAGAACCGGCAAGGGGCCTTTCAAGGAAGCCCTTTGTAGATACTGGACACACAAAGAAAGTAAATATGACGCTCTAATTGATTTTCCATGCCAGATCATACAAAGTAAGAATAAAAGCACTTAGGCACTTCATTTGAACTTTTGCAACGAAGAAATGGGCGGTTTGATGGGGAGAACAATGCAACCAATGACGATATTGCCGCTTCTTGGAAGCATAGATTTTGTTAGTTTAATAAATTGTCCTATGTATGCCCATAATAGAGATTACAAGAGGGACCAAGCAAATTTCTGGCAAAGTTTTGAAGTCATCAAACACAATAATATCAGAAAGTTTTCCAGTGATAAAAAAAAATAGCTACTTAAGTTAGTTCAGCTTGGTTTTGAGGAAAGCTTAACGAAAGGACTAATGAAGAAATGCTTACATAGTGCAGAAGATGGATGAGCTTCCCCAGACTTCTTTTTAAATGAGAGCTTCAAAGAAGGCATCTTCATGGAATGAGTCGGGCTGGAGGAAAGAGCTCTCTTCTTCTCATTTACTCCAGCAGCAGAGGCCATACAAGGCAAACAGTTACTAGGGAGAAGCCCACAATCATCCAGTATCCCTGCTCCATGAGCGCTACCATCACCAGAAACACTCGGAACATCCTCGTGGCTCATAGAGGACCGCACACCATTCTCCCCGCTCCTTGACAGCTCACTAGACTTGGGCTTTTTCTGATGATGATCACTGGACTGCGTGGCACCATTGAAGCTCCCACCGTGGCCATCTTTGATGCTCAATGCTGCTTCGTTCTCAAATCCATTCAACGAAAAAGCATCTGGAAGTGCAAAACCAAAGTACATTCCATTAAGTCAATAGAAAAAGGAAAAAAACATCTGTAATTGAAAATAATTAGAAGTCATTCAATTAAAAAATATCTGCAGAGTGAGAAAGATGCTCAGTGGGTTCAGCGAACACTGAAATCAACCCGTGGGGACCAAGCTAAGGTCCTACTCTAGAGTAGGTTACTCCGGGATCATGATCTCATCCATACCATCTGGCACGCTGTGGAAATCGTCCTCGCCGTCCGAGTCGCTCACCGCGAAGGAGTCGTACCATGCC
Source organism: Zoysia pacifica (assembly GCA_001602315.1). Classification (NCBI taxonomy): domain Eukaryota; kingdom Viridiplantae; phylum Streptophyta; class Magnoliopsida; order Poales; family Poaceae; genus Zoysia; species Zoysia pacifica. The sequence continues at coordinate 329,497 of BCLH01000029.1, forward strand.
TCCTCAATGCTCCCCGAAACTGCAGCAAGAAAGTTTTCGTCAGGTCAATCTGGACTCACGGGTAGTACCAACTGACGCAAAGAACGCAGTACTGCTAGAGCTAGTTCCATTCCGGATCCTAGCTGCAACCCCACTCTACAGAACGAGCTTCAGAGAGCACGGAATTGAAAAAACGAAAGGTAGATGTTGCGGCACGCGAACGATCCCCAGATGCGGTAATTTAATTTTAGTCCCCAAGTAGCGCAATCTCGCGCCTCATGGTCCCCCAGAGATCAGAATCCAGCCCCGAAATGGAAGCGAGCAACATGCTCCGAATCCACCCACCTTGGAACGCGGGGTTGCTGTAGGCCCGGTGATCGCCGGCCGCGTCGGCCCCGGGCGCCGAGCCGGGCACCTCGGCCTCCTGGATGGTCTCCATCGACGCGGCGCGCGAGGGCGCCTTCCTCCGCCCCTTCCCCCCGCCGCGGCGCGCGCGCCTGCGCCGCGCCC